>ML101826.1:0-40957 GCA_003697995.1 Taxidea taxus jeffersonii
CTGAGCCACCCAGGCACCCAATAAATAAAATCTTAAAAAAAAAAAAAGTCTCTTACGGCTTGTTTTCCTCTCTTTTTTTTCTTTTCCTCCTTCCTGTATGTTCCATATACAAGTGAGATCATATGGTATTTTCTTTCTCTGACTGACATGTCACTTAGCATAATACACTCTAGCTCAGGCCATGTCATTGCATTTGGCAAGATTTCATTCTTTTTGATGACTGAGTAATATTCCTGTGTGTGTGTGTGTGATATCTTCTTTATCCATTCATCAGTTGATGGACATTTGGACTCTCTCCATAGTTCGACTATTATTGATAACACTGCTATAAACGTCAGGGTGCATGTATACCTTCGAATCTGTATTTCTGTATGTATCCTTTGGGTAAATGCCTAGTTGTGCAATTGTTGGATCCCAGGGAAGTTCTATTTTTAACATTGTGGGGAACCTCCATACTGTTCTGCAGAGTGGCTGCACCGGTGTGCATTCTGACCAGTGCAAGAGGGTTCCCATTTTCTCCTTGTTCTCACCGACACCTGTTGCTTCTTGTGTTGTTAATTTCAGCCATCCTGACAGGTGTGAGATGGTATCTCATCGTGTTTTCAATTTGTATTTCCCTGATGATGAGTGACGTTGAGCATTTTTTCATGTGTCTGTTAGCCAACTGATGTCTTCTTTGGAAAAGTGCCTATGCAGGTCTTCTGTCCATTTCTTAACTGGGTTATTTGGGGTTTTTTGGTGTTGAGTTTGATAAGTTCTTTGTAGATTTTTGGATACTAACTCTCTGTCAGATATGTTATTTGCAAATATCTTCTCCCCTTTGGTAGGTTGCCTTTTAGTTTGGTTGACTGTTAGGAAGCTTTTATTCAGTGTATTAGGGGGAAGCGGGGGGGACCTCATATAAGCACTTTAGTTGAACTGTGCATGCCTAGCATGTCAGCATGTTAGTGCATACACAGAATATTAAAAAGAAAAAAAAAAGCAGGGGCGCCTGGGTGGCTCAATGGGTTAAAGCCTCTGCCTTTGGCTCAGGTCATGATCCCAGGGTCCTGGGATCGAGCCCCACATCGGGCTCTCTGCTCAGCAGGAGCCTGCCTCCCCCTCTCTCTGTGCCTGCCTCTCTGCCTACTTGTGATCTCTGTCTGTCAAATAAATAAATAAAATATTTTTTAAAAAAAAGGCAGTGAACTCCACCCATAGGAGGAGATCTTACTATTATAATGAGCTAAAGGGAACTTTAGGACGACTCAGGGAAGCTTCTTCCCAGGTCATCAGCTCCGTTCCAGCTCAAACTGGCTCACCTAAGAGGCTATGTCTCCTTGGTGGGGACTGCTGGTCTTGTGAAACAAAACATATCACTTCCTGCTTTTCTCTCTCCCCCTCCTCTGCTAATGGCTTTCAGCCTCTTTATTTGAATAAGTTTCCTCTGCATCCTAGCTAACTTTCGGAGCACATTTAAGGTAGGCTAGGCTAAGCTATTGTCAGCAAACCCTCTTGTTCAACCACAGAGCCCGATCGGTATTTCTTACTGCATTTTCTTAAGTCATGGACAATGACAGGAACATTCCTGTCGCTGGACCGGAAGCCCTGATGTCAGGCGCCTGGGTGGCTCAGTTGGTTAAGCGACTGCCCGAGGAGTCTGCTTCTCCCTCTGAACTTCTCCCCTCTCATGCTTTCTCTCACTGCCTCTCTCTCAAATAAATAAATAAAATCTGAAGAAGAAGAAGAAGAAGAAGAAGAAGAAGAAGAAGAAGAAGAAGCAGTAGCCTTGATGGCAGTGGATTGTTCTGTAACACTATGATGTTTCGTAGGCTGACGTATTAAGTGCCTTCTTTTTTTTTTTTCAACTTACAATGGGTTTTTTGGGATGTAAAAGCTTCTGTTTATTGAATCCTGTGCCTGATATGGATTATTTCCTTTAATCATCACAACACTTGGGGCCCCTGGGTGGCTCAGAGGGTTAAGCCTCTGGCTTTGGCTCAGGTCATGATCTCAGGCTCCTGGGATTGAGCCCCGCATCAGTATCTCTGCTCAGCAGGGAGCCTGCTTCCCCCTCCACACACCTGCCTGTTTGTGATCTCTCTCTCCCTCTGTCAAGTAAATGAATAAAATCTTAAAAAAAAAAAAATCATCACAACACTTTCTGGATAGAGGTATTATTATCTCTACTTTGCAGGTGAGGAAACTGATCAGAGAGAGCACAACGTGAGGCCACACTTGTACACGTAATAAATAACACAGCTGGCATTTCACAGGACTTACCTGGCCCGTGCTTCTAAATATATGTTGTTCCTCCCCTCCAGAGTGGCTGGATGGAGTCTGAGGCAGTGTGCCCAGGGCAGGGCAGAGGGCACCATCTTGTCAGATTCATCTTGAAAACTCCTCTTCTGGCAAGAATGTGAGCTCACGCTGTGAGGGCAGGCACTTTCCAAGCATCCTGTGGGGTCTTCCAGAGTGTGGTGTCTCTCCTGATCTGTGGCACAGGGCAGTGACAGGACTCACCTCAGGCAGAACAAAGGAGAGAGAAGTTTATTGAATACACTGCGGGGAGCTACGGGCAGGAGAACAGAGGAGAGGTGGTCCAGTCTGCTGAGAGGTTCATGGGTGGGCGCTATATTTAAAGAGGGAAGGTGAGGAGGTATGGGGACACATGGAATTTTCCATTTTTTGGTACCTGTGCCTGATCGGTTGGTTAGGGCCTATGGACAGTTTGACGTGGGTTGCCTGAGGAGCCTATATTCAGTCTGGTGGTGGATCTCTATGGTCCTTTCCACATTCCATTGCTCAAGCCTGTTGCCTAAAAGTGGCCTCAACACAGTGTCACTGGAAAGGCTCGGAGACACTGAGTGACCTACTAAGTACCACCAGCTAATGGTGGCCCAAGCAGGACTCAGCCTGAGTGTGTTGGGCCCCACAGCCCAGGCTCCCTTCACTAAAGCTGCTGCCCCAATTGACAGGTTTGTCAGGAACCTGTTCTCTGGTTTAAGGGCTGTTCTCGCTTGTCACCTTCCCGCCGCACCCTGCTTTCCACCAGCACAGTGTTTGAAGCTGTGGCTGGCTGTGAAGGCCTTTTTCAACCCATGTCCTTCCCCTGCCCCCAGACCCAAAGCTGGACTCGGGCTCTGCCACTTCTAGAAAGATTGCTATTTGTGGGTAAGGGCATATGGGTGTAGGAGGGACCCTAGCAGTCAATAGCCCTCCTGGTCCCTCCCCCCAGAAGCCTTCCTGGATTGCAGGAAATGACCCCCTCCCCTGGCTCTTCCACCCACGGGGGATGAGAATCAGGTAGGAGAATAACAGATATCAACCTGCCGCTGGATAATTTTCTGCTTTGTCTTGTACATTTCTCGCCCATTAGTCTACTTGGTCCTGAAGCCAGTCCTGTGAAGGAGGTAACAAGCAATACCCTTCCCATACTACAGGCAAGGACACTGAGGCCCAGAGAGGTTATGTGGGGTCTCCAGGGTCAGAAGATGAGGCAGACCCCAGGCTTGTGCCCAGCTTTGTAAATCCCCAGGCAAATTAGCCACCCTGCCTTCACAGGGGCTCAGCCCCGAGTGAGGGTCCATTGCAGTTTATATTTTCTTTCCCCTTGACTCAGTACAGCAGGAGGAGATGGAGGACTGAGGGTTGATAACTCCAGAGAACTTCAGTGGCGGTGGGTGGAGGTCAGGGCGGGCAGAGGGCCAGATGAGGATGTTGGGATCCTGGGACGGGCAGGAGAAAGAAATCGGAGAGAAAAGCCAGTTGACCTGGAAATTGTCCCTGGGGGCCCATGAAAACTCAAAGCTCCAGTGGAAAGGCATCTTCTACCTTCACAGGACCTTGGAGAGAAATGTAGTTCACAGACATTCCCTAGGCAACTTAGGAAGACCACCTCCCTCTTCCCATTGTGAGGCGGTTCTGGGTACAGGCAGTGGGGTAGGGGTGGGAGGAAACAGAGGCCATGGGGGCAGTGACCTGGGACCCTGGCAGTCAATAGCCCACCTGGTCCCTTCCCCTTGACCTGGGCTCTGCCTGCCCCCAACCCCTTCTGACTCCTTCGGTCACCGACACCATCATGGGCAGTGCTTACCACTGGGAGGCCCGGCGTAGGCAGATGGCTTTGGACAGGAGGAGGTGGCTGAGGGTCAAGCACCAGCGGCAGCAGCAGGAACAGCAGGAACAGGAGGAACAACGGGAACAGCAGGAACAACAGGTGCAACAGGTGCAGGAGAGGGTCCAGGTTCATCAGGGTCCTTTCCAGAGGTGGGGGTGGGGCTGGAAGGGAATGGGGAGGGAAGACCCATGTCTAGGAAGCTATTATTTGGTCAATGTATTTTTTTTTTTTATAAATACTTTTTTTTTAAAGATTTTATTTATTTATTTGATAGACAGAGATCACAAGTAGGCAGAGAGGCAGAGAGAGAGAGGAGGAAGCAGGCTGTCTGCAGAGCAGAGAGCCCGATGTGGGGCTCGATCCCACGACCCTGGGATCATGACCCGAGCCGAAGGCAGCAGCCTTAACCCACTGAGCCACCCAGGCGCCCCAATGTATTTTTTTTTTAAGATTTTATTTATTTATTTGACAGAGAGAGATCACTAGGCAGAAAGGCAGGCAGAGAGAGAGGGGGAGGCAGGGTCCCCACTGAGCAGAGATCCCGATGTGGGGCTCGATCCTGGGACCCTGGGATCATGACCTGAGCTGAAGGCAGAGGCTTTAGCCACTGAGCCACCCAAGTGCCCTGGTCGATGTATTTTGCTGGGAGTAGAAAGAAAGTCAAGTTCCTTCGACATTCTCTTGGACGGACTGTGTGTGTCTGTGTGTGTGTATTGTGGTAACTCAACTTTGCTGTTGTACTAGGCTGAGGCCTAGTGTGGGATCCAGGGAAGGTCAGGCCTGAGAGATTTTTTTTTTATTTTTAAGGACTTTATTTGACACAGAGAGAGAGAGAGAGAGACAGAACCAGCAGGGGAAGTGGCAGACAGAGGGAGAGGAAGAAGCAGGCTCCCTGTCCAGCAGGAGCCTGGTTCGGGGGCTCCATCCCAGGACCCTGGGATCATGACCTGAGCTGAAGGTAGACGCTTAGCAACTGAGCCACCCACGTGCCCCTAAAGCAATTATTTTTGATCAAAAGGTAGAGTCCAAATTCAGATGTGCTGTTAGATATAAAATACATGCTGTATTTTGCAGGCTTAGTACAAAAACACAGAATATAAACTATCTCACTCATATTTTCATATTGATTATATGTTTTGGAGGAACTGGGTTCACTAAAATATATTAAAATCAATTTCACCTCTTTTCTTCCTGCTTTTTCATGTGGCTACTAAATTTGTAAATTACTTGTTGCTTGCCTTATATTTCTCTTGGACAGTGCTGTTTCAAAGTGTTCGCAAGAACGTATCCTTAAAAAAAAAAAAAAAGAACGTATCCTTTATTCTCCCCCTACTACTCCCAAGGTAGGAGGTAGGTGCCGGGAGACTGCTGTTTCCTGGGCCGGGGGCTGTGCCAGGGGGCACTGTCACAGAAGAAACAGGTCTTGGGTGTTGTGTGGGTGAAGGGAGCTAGCCCAGCCTCCAAGTCCTGGGAACAGAGATTTTGATGCCACTCTGTCTCTCCACTGATCACTCGCCTTGCTCCCTGCAGTGTCTCTGGCAGACGGGTGACTGGGTAGGGAGGGAGGAGGATGCCACTTGTGGGGGGCTTCTTGCCAGGAACTGAAGAAACTCCAAGAGGAGAAAGGCCAATCAGAAAAAACCCAGCCCCCTTGGGGGTCTCGACAGGAGCAGCAGCCACCACCGCCAGGGAGGCCACCAGGAGCACAACCACAGTCGCAGGCGCCCGCTGCCCAGCCTTGCCGACTGCCGGTCCCGGAGCAGACACAGACCCCATGCGCCGGGCCGCCCCCGCCGCCGCCGCCATCGCCGCTGCCGCAGCAGCAGCCACCACAGCAAGGCAACAGAATGCCCAAGACCCTCTTACTCAGTGCATGTTGTGACCCAAAAGCCAGGTCCCTAGCTTGGCTCAGTAGGGCCCCATCAAGCTGGAGGGCAATCCGACTTTAACAGATTCCCAGGAGGAACAAAACCCTCTCAAGGCCCTAGCAAGTGAGATGCCTGGGAAGGCAGGTGGTGAGAACTCTCTGCTCCCACCCCCAGCCCTATAACCCAGAATCCACATCCGTCCTCCCACTGCCTCTGACTCTCTCTGGTATCCTTGGCTTTTACTTGGGGGCCACTCCCCCTGGGGATTTTGCATCACTCCAGGGGTGCAAAGGAGGCTGCGGACTTTTGCAGGGGCAGCAGCCCCTCCTCTGGGGCGAGGGTGTCAGAGGGAGTGAGGGTGGGCTTAACAAGAGACTCACCCAGCCCTGGCAAGTCTGGAACAGGGAAGGACAGTGCAGGGTTCCCGGTTGTGAATCTTCAGGGTAGGCTCCGTCGGTGCCTTGCCCTAGGTGGGGGCTGCCGCCTGGGCCCCAGACACATAGGGGAGTCCGGCTCTGCCGCGTTCCATTTTCAGAAGCTGTCAGATGCATGATGTGTGCTTTCTTTCACCATCAGGTTTCAGGAAGTCATTCCAGTCAAATCCAGATAAATACGCAGAGCACTCACGATTCACGGTGAGACAGTGTGAAAGGCGGGTGGACTCTGGCTGCGTGTATAAGTGCGTGCGGAATCTAGGGAGGCTTCCTTGGCGGGAGGGGCTACAGTTATTTGTATTTTATGAAGTCAATTACGTGAAGCCTTTATATGGCAATTGCATGGTCCCGGCTGGATGGCCCATTCCTCCATTTGTTGCTTTCCCCCAAAATGTGGAGGGGGACCTGTCGCTCCGCACTCGGCAGAAACGGAGGGCTTGGCGGTCTAGTCAGAAGGACAGGACAGGGGCCAGAGAAGCAAACCAGAGGGGCTGTTTTAAGTGCCGAATGGGGCGGAGGCAGCTGGAGCGGGAGGAGGGTAGGACATAAAGTCCGAGACGGGAGTTTCGGGATCGCCACTCCCCAGCTGCGGGACAGCATCTCTGGGCCTCGAGGGCCCGTCCACAAACTGACAGTGATAACACCACCTCCTTGACAGACGCGTCAGGACCACTGAATGTGGCACCTGAAAGAGCCCTTAGCTTTGAACCTGGCTCATTCTAGGCCTTCAAACCAAGGGGTGGTCACCCTTGATGAGGACGTGACACAGACAACGCTAGCCCTGTTAGGGTGGGTGAGGACTGGGCGCTCCCTTTTATGTTTATTCCTCTGGCCTCAAAGGGGCCGATACAATGTTCTGGAACAGCAGGCCCAGAAATGGCTAACTAACCCGGTTTGCCTCCCGTCTCTCCCTCTTCTCAGTCAACGAATTACATGCAGCAGTGGTGATCCAGAGACAGACCCTCAACCCCACTGGCCATCAGCAAAAAAAAAACAAAACAAAACCAGATGACCGCTTTCTCACCACCTCCCCACCCCCAGCATCTCCACTCCAAAAGTCATCCCCTCCTGGGCATAAAATGTGATTTCCTCCTGAAAAGAATGGAGAGACTGGTCAGCTCTGTGAGACTGGGAGGAAGCGAGGGGAGAATGAGGACCCGCGAAGGGGATGGAGTGGATGGGAGAAGAAAGTAGGTGATTCCATGCTTCCGTAGGCAAAGCCAATGGGAGAACTTGGTCTTGACCATCCCAAGTCTATAGCTTCATTGCTAGCTTTTCTTTAGCAAGGATAGGTCTGTTGGGGGCTTGAAAGATTTTATTTATTTGAGAGCGAGCGAGCCCCTGTGTGTGCTTGAGGGAGTGATGGGAGGAGCAGAGGGAGAGGGACAAGCAGACTCCTTGCTGAGCCCAGGGCCGGACACAGGGCTCCATCTGGCAGCCCTGGCTCAAGCTGAAATCAAGTCGGATGCTTAACCGGCTGAGCCCTCCAGGCACCCCTGTTGGGGGCTCTAGGTTTAGGACTCTCACTGGAACCATCACCCCTCCCCACTGGCAGATGCTTACTGAGAAGGAGTTGCATCACACTGGAGCAGGCCTGGAGCTGGACTGGAGGTGGCAGGCAGGGCCCCCTGAAGTCCAATGTAATGCCTGGCCCACAGCGGGCACTGAGCTGTGGCATGGATGATGAGAGGCAGGGCTGGGAAGAGCTCAGAGGAAAGGCGGACTGTCCCCTTAAGCACAGGACAACTCACCTTGGGAAAGGGAGGCGGACTGGCCTACAAAACCCCACAGGCCTCTTCCTTCCTCCACCTCAGCCCTTCCCGGAAGCAGTCAGGCTTCACCCCCTCACCACTTCCTGAAGCTGACATCCGGGGTCTCTCCCACAGCCTGTCTCCTTTTCCACCTGGGGCTGATGAGGGGAAGCCTGAGCCTTTCATGGAAGCCTACACAGGCTGAAGGGGCCCCTCAGTGCAGTGTTTCCTGAGGGGAGCAACTGGGGGACCTGGGGTAGGGCACAGAACAGGAATATTAAAATTGGGAGGGAACTTAAGAGGCACAAGGTGAAGGAAGGGAGAGAGGGGACGGTTAGCAGAGGGGCCCACGGCCTGGGGAGGAGAGCTTGGCACCCACTCAGACACCCCAAAACAGCCCGGGAGTGTTGCCCAGTTCCAACTCTCCTCCCCAATCACAGGAGACTCTTTGTTTACCCTTTAACATTGTGAAGTATAGTTTATTGAATACAATATAAATCCTTTACATGTGGCAACGGACACTCAGCAGAAACTCCAGGTTGGCCTTTCCGGACTTCTGTGCTCCTGCCAGCCTCTTCCTGACTCTAGTTACTCAGGCACGAACGTAGGGAGACAGAACAACCTCCTTCCTTCCCGTTGTCCCCATAGCCAGCTAGCCAGGTGCTGTCCCCACTGCCCCCTCTCCACCCATCCAACTTGGCATTCAGCTTTCCCCACCACCTAAGTTCATCTCCAGGCCTGAGAGAAACCACAGCTGCCTTCAGCGAGCAGTTACCATTCCTGCTCAGCGACACTGCAGGCCGACTCCAGCCAGAGCCGAGTGCGAACCCACATTAGCTGGGACTTTGCTTCTTCAGCTGGGTGACAGCAAAGAGGAGAGGTCAAGACCAGTCCCTCCTGATGTGCGGCTCCAGCCTGCCCATGCCGGAAGGAAAGCAGAGGCCTCTGGGAGCAGAGGATGGGCCTTGGAGCTAAGCCGGGGAGGCTGTAGAGCCCAGCAGCTTGTGGCCAAATCCTGACAGCTTCACCTCTGCAAGCTATGGCTAAGCAGCAGCTGGGACCACCGGCTGACTGACCTGTGTCCGGGGTGGTGAGCCGACCACCAGCCAGAAGCCTAACTTCAATAAATACCTTCCCAAGTGACTCTGGCTTCATGGTTTTTTCCTGGAGAGACGGAGGGGGTGCCAGATGCTTCCCTCTCCTCCCCTACTATGTTTGCTCCCGCTGTGATGAGAATAATAAAACGATTTTCTGGAGAGAAGCTTTAGCCAGAGAAAAGCTCTGTCTTCCTAGGAACTGGAGCAGCCTTTAATCGGGGAGGCCGCCGAGCAGCAGGCCCTTAGCCAACCTTGCCATCGGGGCACAAGTTCCCAGGAGAGAAGCCAACCAGCACCACCCCTTTGTCGCATGACCAAAGCCAGAAGGAATGAGACAGCACGTGTGTCCCTCGAGTCACCCTCCCATGACCGGGTGGGGAACTTGAAAAAGATCCATGTTTTAAAAGCCAGATAAAATGAAAGATTTCTCCCTTCAGGCAGGAGGAAGGCCAGCCCCAGAGGAGCTAGGCAACCAAGGTGCTCAGTAGAGAGAGAGGTGACACTCCAGGGACCTTAAGGCTACATCAGGTCAGACTCTCCTCAAGACAGACACAGGGGAAAGCCTGGCGCTGGCCCCTAGAAGAACCAGACTTCTTTTCTGGTGGAAGTCAGAGGACGTGAGTGACGTGCATCTGTGCACGCATGTGTGCGTGTCTGTGTGTGTGTTAACTTCCACATGGGGCTTCCTGTGGTGAGGGGGTGTGTGTGGTGGGGGGAGGTAGAATAAAGCAGGGCTTTTCCTTTAGCAAAGTCACTGTAGTCCTTCCTTGGGTTCTGGGAGATACAGCCCAGGCTGGCAGGGGCCTGGAGTTCAGGACCAGCAGGCAGGTCACGGTGGATGAGGGACCAGCAAGTGGGGCACTGATGAGTTTCCCCGGCAGTCCACGTACTCATAGCTCTGGAAGACTAACTGCTCTGAATGGCTCAGGTAGGAACAGGTCAGCGTGCCCCTGGAGAGGAAGCAGGCTTTGTTGCTTTGTCTGGGGGTAGGGGTGGGGAGTGGGGAGAAGAGGAAGCTCTGGCCCTGCTCTGTTCTCTGGGATGGGGGGATCCCTCAAACACCCCCCCTTCCTTCTGCTCCCTGCTCTCCCAATGCACCTGGGACAGCTGTCCCACCTGTGATCCAGACAGCTCGGTGGCTGTCACACTGATGCTTATAAGCAAGGTGGGGTCTAGGGAAGGGGTGGGATCTGCCTTCCCAAGAGCCAGCAAAGATCATGGAGTTAGCTTTGGAGGACCTCTCCCACAAGGTGAGCAGAGTGCAGCCTGGGGTCAGAAAGAGGCGAGGGGGACACCCGGGCTCCAAGCCCTCCTTACCGGATGTGCAAAAGCACGTGGTGGACTTTGATTTTCATCCAGGAACAGATTTTGCTGAGAGAGAAAGAACACGTGACCACGTTTCACACTGAGCAGCCTGGCAGCTCAGAGGAGACCTGCAGGTCGGTCCCAGGCTCCAGGCCTCTTTTCCATCAGGGGTCCCAAATGCTATGCCCACTCTTTCTCCCTCTAAGGTGAGCATGTCATCCTTGCTGCAATGTCATTCCTCCAAGCCCCGTAGGCTTGGCCCAGGTGTGTGCTAGCTCCTCCCTCAGCAGAAAACAAGACGTTCATCTTTCTTAGTGATTCAGGCTGAAGAGTCCAATGTCACCTATTGTAAGAATTAACTAAATTCTGGCCTGTTTTCATTCCAACCTAAGTCCAAACAGGCAGAGGGATGGGGACCTTGAATCCCTTGCAGATTGCAATCTTAGCCATGAGAGTGAAGGCCAAATGCTAGCTGCAGAGAAGGAAATCTGGTAGGGATGAAGACTGGGTTTCCAACCAGGGAAAGAGGCTAAGGGAGAAGAGATCAAGGGATACTTACTACGTGTTTTCATCCCAGATTTTGTTGGCCACTGCATAAAACATCTGTCAACCAAATGGGCACAGGGTGAACCCCAACCCCAGCTGCCCCTTCCGACCCCCACACGTGTCCACACCCCTGTGGGTAGGGCTGGCCCCGGGAGGTGGGGGGTTACCTGTTCACTGGCCAAAGGGCCGATGTGGAGGAGAAGGCTGTTGGTGACCTGCCCCACCACGAGGGACACGTGTAGAACCTCGATGGCTAGCTGGGTCACTGTGATTGGGTAGTAGTTGCTATTAGAGATGTTTAAGATATTCTGAGGAGGAAGAAAAGGAAAAGGGAAGTGGGAAGGTGACCATCCTTGAAAAGGAGAAGTCAAGTAGCTTGTGATCCCTGCCTGCCCCCCTTGCCTGAGCCCCACTCCCACTATAGGCCTCAGCTGCCCCTTGGAGGGGCTCTTAATGGCGAAGGGGTCACTGTAAGACATGAAGTTGGCCCAGGACCCAGGCTCATCCTGCGAGGCTTCTTTCTGTTCTGTCCTGCCCACTCAGAGTGTCTCAGGCATGCCCTCCACACCCTGTGTTTTATTTCTCTCGCCCTGATTCTTCCCCCTCAAGGTGTACAGTCCTAACTGTGCATGTTCCACTATGGGGCTCATGGTTGCACCTGTTTCCCCCCAGGCTTTGACACCCTCTGGCTGCCACAGGTCCCCTGGCTACCCGAGCCTGGGATGGCAACGCCCGACAAGGGCCACAGAGAAGAGCGGCTGGCAAGGCAGCATGGGGCTCAGGGGTGCGGGCACCCACCCACCGTTATGTTGAGGTGGATGTCAGCCTCGTCGAAGGCCACCGTGGAGGAGTTGAGGCCTGCGGGCTGCACGGCGATGGACCGGGGAAACAGGAAAAAGACGATGAGGGAGGAGGTCATGAGGCAGATGAGGACGGCCAGGAACACGAAAAGCTTCCTGTGGGAAATAAAGCAGGACCAGGGTAGAGGAGGGGACAGGTCTGAACATCACAGAACCTTGGGCAGAGAGGGACACTTCTCTCCCTCGACCACTGAGCACTTTGGGCAGAAGGGGCAGGGATTCACGTCCCCAAGACCCCTGACAAAGAGGGTCACCCCCCCTCCCAGGACACTTGGGGCCGCCTCCAAGGCTGTGCAGTACCTCAGAACAGGAAGCAGCTCATTTTCCATCTCAACCAGAGAGAACAAGCAGGTCTGAGCTACCACAGAGAGGGAAGCTCGCAGGAAAAATAACTTCCCCATATGAACCGCAGCCTGGGCCATTCACTCCCTCCCGAAAGATCTAGCAGAGTCAAGAGATCCTCCCTCTTTTCACAAGGGAGCCATGCTTCTTGGAAGCACCGAAGTTCAGGACACCAGGTGGCCTCAGGTGGCACCTGCTGTGCTCCAGACTTCTTAAACCAGGAAAACCCCTGGAAACGGAGCTAGTGTATATGAACTCAGTGAGGCTTCCCATGGAGAATTGCAGCAGGGAGGCAGAATGGGGGAGACAGAGAACAGACCCCAGAGGTGACAGCTTGTGGAGCTGAGGTGAGAAGAGGGGCTTACGTGCGCCTGGGCTTCAGCCTCTGGTCCCCATAGGGGATGAGGGCCACTAGCTGCTTCTCTAGCTCTGTGGAGAGAAAGAAGGTAAGAGAGAGGGCTAAGAAGTGTGCATGATGAATGTTTCCTGTGTCAGCCTTCCAGAAGCAATGCCTTCATCCCACCGGGTGGGGTCAGAAGCATGCCACCTCTGCCCCAGAGCAGGACTGGGAACGCTGGGCAGATGACAGCAGCTCAACTTTGTCAGCTCCGGAATGGAAGTGAGATTTTCATTACCAAGTGTGAATTTCCGTAACACACTGAGAATGAGAGAAGTCTAGCTTCTCTGGAGAGGTTATTTGTAACTTTGTGAATCATAAGGCATAGTGTTGCTAAAGGAGCAGGGAGGCTGGAGACGCCTGGGGAGAACCACCGGGGCAGGAGGGGTGGGGTGTCTCTGCAGCCAGTGCAGGGCTAGGGAACATCTCGCTGGCCTCCCTGCAGCTGGGGGACCAAGCCCCAATTCGAGGAGGCTCAGAGGGGCCTGACCAGCTGGCTGCTAAGCACTTTTTCTGGAATCCAGGCTCTTTCCAAAGCCTTGGGCCACTCACCTTGCGGGATCTCCCCGCTGCCCTGACAGGTGGGACAAGTCACAAAGCCGGCACGGGCAGCCCTTTCACAAGGCGCACGGGAACAGAAGGATTTGCTGCTTCGGGTGCTGGAGTAACAGGCAGCATTGCTGCCAGTGGCCGGGCTGGGGGGCAGGATCGACCTGTTCTCCTCCTGAGAGCCCAAATGGGAGAATGTCTCACCCATCATTCAGGGGGAGTTTTCACTAAGGAGAAAAGAACAGAATTCACTGCTAAGCTTGTTAGCTCGGACACGGGATGTCACTCTGGTTTTGGGTTCTCAAGGTTGGCAAGGAGCACCACCCCAAATTCAGCAAGCTCCGGCCCAAGGAAGTTAGGATATGGAAAACTGGGCAGTTACACGGGATTCTGGGATCAGAAATTTCAGTGTATTTCCTTTCATTACTGCAGGGGAGCTCAATCTGCTTGGTGAGAGGGGAGAAAAAGAAAAGCAGAAGTTATTTCCCTAGAAGGGACTTCCAGAAGTGAATGGCCAAGCACTTTATTTTTATTTTCTGGGAAAGTTGCTGAGCTGTTAGTTGCTTCAGGGGAAGGAAGTGGACGGGGCTGGCGGGTGGTGGGGGAGGCCACAGTCCAGAATCCCTTCACCCTCTGCGACAAGAAAAGTCTGAAGAGGTTCCAGGACACCTGAGCAGAAATGCCTGCGATCTCCCAGCCTCAGAGTGGAAGGAAGGCTTCCATTCCTGAGCCCCGGCAGGTGCTGGCCGAATAGGAAGGCAGGGATTCTTTGAAACAAGGGAAAGGCGGCTAGGCTGGTCACAGGTGTGCCTAAGAACCTTAAAAAAGCCCTAAAGGGGAGCAGAAACCTCTTCCTCACTGCTTTCTGTGGGGTAGGAAAGAATGCCTGGAGAAGGGTGGGAGCAATGGTCAGGGTCCATCCTACACTAAGGAATGCTAAAGGCTAAAAATCCAGATTTTTCCCCAAAGGGTCAGGAGTGGTAGCAGAATGAGAGGGCAAGGTGAGCCACACCTTGCTGGGCCAAAATCAAGGGCGCCTCACCTGGTTCAGGTCTGGGATCCAACGCTCCTGTCAGCTAAAAGTGAGATTTTTGGAATGTGTCTTTCAGGAGAAAGGCTTGTAGGGCAGGGTGACCCGAGGGACCACGGGCTGGAGCTGGCCAGGCTACTGGCCCCTTCCACTGAATCCTGGGGGAGCCAATACCCAGCGTTGGAGAGGGGTGGGGAGCAGCGACCTCGGCCTACCCGGAGGGGCTAGGCTGCTTCCAGCCCTACTCCCGGGCTCGGCCAGGGTCCCGAGTAGTGGAGCAGTCGCTCCGCAGAAGCTGGGATTTCACTAAAGGAGAATTTTAAGTCCTTCCGGACACCCCGAGGCCGTTAGTCGAGCCTGTTAACCCGCGAGGTTAACAGGACCTTCAGTGGAGGTCCCTCGGCCTTTGCCTCCCAAAGGGAAAGAAAGGAAAATCTGTGGAGCGCCTTACCCCACCCCCGGGCGACAGCAGGACTGAAACGGCGGCAAGCAGAATCGAAAGTGCGGGAGCCCAGGGCCTCGCCCTAAGCTTTGACTCGGAGCCGGGGGAGGCTCCGCCCCAGCTCCTCCAGACCCGCCCCCTCCCAGGGGTCCGCCCCGCCCTCCTCCCAGGGGCCCGCCCCCTCTCGAGACAGGGCGAGGGAAGAGCTCATCTCTTCACAAACCACCCCGCCGCCCCGATGCTGCTTCCGCAAGCACCAGCCACTCCAGGCAGGACTTTCAAAGAACCTTTATTTGACTATTCTTGAAGCGGTTACATACGAGTACAATCGGACGGATGACTGGACCTCAGGGTCCTCCTGGACCCCTGCAATACGATTCAGGAGGTCAGAACAGGTCCCGCCCCAAATCAACCCAATTAATTACACACACCCTGCCGCTCAGCCTCTACCCAGACACCCGGATAAAAACGTTTTAAATAATGAACAGCCTGGTTGGCTTGCAGTCTGAATCTTGGTTTATTTAATAGCGGTCAAGAAGTATACTGTAAATAAACATCATGATGACTAATGATTAATTAACATCATCATTCATTATAAATACCAACCAGGTTAAATAATACTAGTTTACTATCCTTCCCCCTTTTGGATGAGGGTTAAGAGTCTTCTTTTTCTGGAAGTCATTTTCATGAATAATAGCTTTTAGTGTTTTTTTTTTGTTGTTGTTACCTTTTCCTTCACCCATTGTACCCAAGACTCCTTTCTGTAAACAGAATGAGGGCCCGGGGCCCTGGCAGCAAGCTTTCCCTTTCATTCTGGGGTTAACTCAAAATTTTTTCAGAGTCTGTCCCCTTCCAGGATTTGCAAAACAGTCTCCCCTGTGCTAGGCTCTCTCAGGCTAGATACCTTTGAGCAGATTTCAAACTTGCAAGAAGCCATCAGCATTTCCTATTTGCCTGCCCCTGAACTGACTTTACTAATTGAGCTGGGAGCCTGCCTTTCACTTTCCACCTTTCAAATGTTAACATCTACCCTGACCTTAAGAAAAAAAGGTAACCGCTACATTTTTTTTTCCTTTTAATAGAAGTTTTTCCCTTCTCTACAGTATTAGCAAAATATTTCACACTATCTACCTACTTAAATTTGTTCCCTTAAATAAAGAAAAATGTATGCAAAATGACTACAGTAAACAATGCTAATAGGTGCTGGTGGGCTGACGAGCACACTCCCTCCTCCTTTCACTGAAGTGTGGAGACCCACAAGGTGATCTTCCTGAGTGTACCAGTGGGGTCTCTAGAAAACAACAGTGCTGATCACTAAGTCTTGCAGGGAATTGACTCTGCCCTTGAACAAGTTGGAGTAACAAGATTTCTCTGGGGCTCTGGGTGTCATTTCAATACCACACAGATATGAGACTTAGAGTGGGCTAGAAAAAAATTGTGAGGAATTCTTGAAAACAACTTCCGAGGTTAATTTCTTTTAAAAACCGACAACAGATATTCCCATAGAAACATCCACATTTAACCAAAGGAAAATACTCAACTTTGATACAAGCAGAAAGAAAAACGGTTCTACAGGAAGTTCAAGTTATGCTCTTCGATGCACTACAATGGAGACCGGAGCTTTATACAAATCAACTGAAAAACCGTTTTCCTACAATTCATCTGATGTCTCTGCTTCAGTTCTGGTCTTTGACTTGCTCCCCAAAATACTGTAATGCAGGTACTGTCTTGATAATTCAATAATGGGCTCTACAGATTCATCAGATTAAAAAATAAGCCAGGGCTTTCTTCCCTACGCCTCCAAGGACAGAATAAAGATCATCTCTGAGCAGCAGGCTAATGATTTAATACGAGGGCCCTCCTCAGTAGCGGTGGCTGTACCAGTCATTGTTGTTGACCTGAAGCAGTTCCGTCACAACCTGCAGGATGTTATAATTGTGTTTCTTCAGCAGCCTAAGGTTCAGTTGCCGGTCACAGAATCCCATTTCGAAGAGATGGGCCATCAGGGCTGCTGTCTGATCTTCAGAAACTATTGGCTGTGTAGAGTCAAGAAAAGCAGAGCAACATTTTCGGTATCACTTATGTGCCTTGTCAATTGTTACTACCTTGTAAATCATACAAATCTTTCCAAGATCTGTTTACAATATTAGGGAATTCAAGGCAAGGTTGTGGCCACTCCTGTCCAATTGCCACCATCTTGAGTGCCACCTGAGGGCTGGGAAGGCCCCGCTCTGGACTCTCCGTGTTTGTACCCGAACCTGGGCAACTCAGGAACTGTCCTTTGGCCCGATAAAGAAAAAGATGCAAGCAAGTACTGGAAACACCGTGAGGATAAAGCTAACTGTGCTGATGGGGCCAGTGGAGGCAGGGGCAGAGACGTCACTGGGAGAGCGGGGTCAGCTATGCAAAGGGGCTAAACAAGAAACTCTTTGTGAAATGACATCTTGGGCGACCTTCTTGGCATTTTCCCCACTTTTTCTTTTTAAAGAACAGAAGCAATCCACAAAAAGAGGGAGCTAACGTTCCTTTACCTCCCTCTTTGGGCCAAGCCCGGTGGCGGACACATAACCTTCCTAAATCCTACCACTTTGGATTACCCTCACTTTTTTTTTTTTTTTTTTTTTTTAAATTAACAGATAGTGTATTACTAGTTTCAGGGGTAGAGTTCAGTGATTCATCAGTTGCGTATCACACCCACTGCTCATTCTATCACGTGCCCTCCTTAATGCCCATCACCCAGTTACCCCAGCCCCTCCCCTCCAGCAACCCTCAGTTTGTTCCCTAGAGTTAAGAGTCTCTTATAGTTTGTCTCCTTCTCTGTTTTTGTCCTGTTTTAGTTTTCCTTCCCTTCCCCTATGTTCCTCTGTTTTGTTTCACACATGAATGAAATCATAGGGTATTTGTCTTTCTCTGACTTTCTTCACGTGGCATAATATCCTCTAGCTCCAACGTTGTTGCAAATGGCAAGATTTCCTTCCTGGATTACTCTCTTACCAATTACTTACCGTGCTACCAATTAATTCTCTTGTGTAGGAAACAGATACAAAATACCTCCTCTGGAAGGGTAGTTGGGAGGATTAAGATAAGAGTATGTGTACATGTTGAACAGTCTCTGGCATTTCTCTCCACACCTAACTCCACTGTTCCCTTCTTCCCTCTATTTCAGAATAGACTATCATCCTCCTTTCCAGAATCATCCTTCCACACATCCTTCTGCTTGCTATTTTGTGATCTCTCATCACCTCAGAAAGCTCTGTGTATCATCCTCTTGACTGTTAACCTCCTTTGCTACTGGCTCGGCCAACTGTAGAAACACCTATCCCGCTCTGCCTTTTGTGGCCCAGCTTTCGCTCTTTCCCTCTGTGCTCCAACTACTGGAGAATGAGGCATACTTGTCCTCTCCACCTACTCCCTGTTCTCTGGGGGCTCTGGCCCTTCCTCCCCAATCAAGCTCCCTTCCCTGAGCTCCAGCACATCTTCCTCCTACTTCTCAGGCTCCTGGGCAGGGCCCTTCTTCTTTCCTGGGTTCTTTTGTTGTTTTTTTTTTTTTTCCTCCCTGAAGATTTTATTTATTTGACAGAGAGAGACAGAGTGAGAGAGGGAGCACAAGTAGGGGGGAGTGGGAGAGGGAGAAGCAGGCTTCCAGCGGAGCAGGAGTAGATGTGGGACTTGATTCTAGGATCCCGGGATCATGACCTGAGCTGAAGGCAGACGCTTAACAACTGAGCCACCCAGGCGCCCCTCTTTCTTGGATTCTTTTTTTTTTTATTTTTATTTTTTAAGATTTTATTTATTCATTAGTTAGAGAGAGAGCGAGCACAGGCAGACAGAGAGGCAGGCAGAGGCAGAGGGAGAAGCAGGCTCCCCGCCGAGCAAGGAGCCCGATGTGGGACTCGATCCCAGGACGCTGGGATCATGACCTGAGCCGAAGGCAGCTGCTTAACCAACTGAGCCACCCAGGCGTCCCTCTTTCTTGGATTCTTAAAGGCTCCATCTTGCTTTTATACCCTTTCTTCCTGGAACCGCTCACTGAATCACGTGGTTTCTGCTGGAATGTGTATACAGGGGACTTGACCTCCAGGCCAAATCACTCCTCTGAGCCACAGGCACGTGCCCAGCTGCACTGTGGGTAACCTTACTTGGACGTGCCTCCAACTCCACACCATCCAAAATGGACCTAATTTTCTTCTCCTCCTGCCCAAATATATCCTTCTTCTTGGATATCCTTTCTTAACGAATGATAGTATCTGCCCAAAGCCAGAAACTCGGGATTCCTCCTTGACTTCTTTCTAGCCTCTTAATCATGGTCTCCAAGTTCTACCATTTCTCTTTCTCTTCTACCCTTCTTTTCCATCTACACATGGGTTCTCAAGTGGATTTCTTTAAGGCTCCCCCAACCTCCACGTGGTAATGGAATTATCTTACTAGGTACAAATCTGATGTTAATCATTTTCCTAAAACCCATTCACTGCTTCCCCCACCCCAACCAGGAGCCTTAAAAGAGCACCCAAACCACTCAACATAGCACCCCCACCTACATAAATTGGGCTTTTCTCTTCTTACTGTTTCCAGCCCAAATTCACCTTGCCGGCTCACGTTTCCAACTCTTTTTACTGGTTAGTCGCTGTCACAATGCTCTTTCTATTCCCCTTTCCTGGCGCATACTTATTTTGTCCTTAAGAACTCAGTTCAAAAAAATAAAAAATAAAAAAATTAAATTAAATTAAATTAGGAAAAAAAAAAAAAAGAACTCAGTTCAGGCACCATCTACCAGGAAGCCTTCTCTGGCCTCACACAGGCGCCCACAGCAGGGGTAGCCGAGGTGCTCCACCCGAGAACACTGGCACAGGATCTTACACTTACTGTTTACCTTACTTGTATCCCACCGTCTTTTGGGCAAGGACCGGTGTCGTCTTCACCTTTTAGCACGTACTTGCAAGAGTTCCCCACACATAACAGGTCCTCAACAAACATTAGGTCTTTTTCCTTTCTTCCTTTAAAAAACTTGCCTAAAGTCCTATAGCTAGAAAGTGCCAGAATGCCATACTACTCTCCAGCCCAGGCAGGCAGCATCATTTTCCCCAGTGATTCGGCTTCGGTAGAAGAAAAGGAAACATACACTGACCTGGGCAGTGACTGGTGGCCCAGCAAACAAGGCCTTGTATGCAGAAGCAGCAACAGACAAAGCCCCCTTCACCAGTCCTCCGGCAATGCTGCTCCCATGGTGGTGGTGCCTGGGGAGGAAAACCAAATTATCTCCCTAAGAAACACAAACCATTAGCTTCCTACAAGCTAATCTGGACTCTAATCCTTGAAAGAAAATGGATTTCCCTGAGGAAAAAAGTCAGATGTAAAAAGAGAATGTGATTATTTTCTTATTAGTTTTATGGCTACAAACCTTAGTTTGATGTAGAGTCCAGCTCTACTGCTGCAAGGTTAAGGGGCATGCAGAAAAGACACCCCTCTTTCTGTAGAACACTGGCTTTCTGTCCCAGCTGAATATTATGTGGTCAAGGGCAAAGAAGGGTATTTAGCAGTCTGCTTAATTATCACCTCAGAGGACACACCTCCAAAGGAAATGTGATTTTCTGGACACTGTAGGGAGGAGTCCACCTTGCCATGGATCTGAGATGATAGAAGCAGAGAGGCAGGCATGTTTAAGAAACAACTATCAAGGGGTGCCTGGGTGGCTCAGTGGGTTAAGCCTCTGCCTTCGGCTCAGGTCGTGATCTCAGGGTTCTGGGATCGAGCCCCCAATCGGGCTCTCTGCTCAGCGGGGAGCCTGCTTCCTCCTCTCTCTCTGCCTGCCTCTCTGCCTGCTTGTGATCTCTGTCAAATAAAATATATTAAAAAAAAAAAAAAAGAAAGAAAGAAAAGAAATTACTAGGAAGGGGCGCCTGGGTGGCTCAGTGGGTTAAAGCCTCTGGCCTTCAGCTTGGGTCATGATCCCAGGGTCCTGGGATAGAGCCCCGAGTGGGGCTCTCTACTCAGCGGGGAGCCTGCCTCCCTTCCTCTTTTTCTGCCTGCCTCTCTGCCTACTTGTGATCTCTGTCAAATAAATAGATGAAAATCTTAAAAAAAAGAAAAAAAAACTACTACGAAGACGCACAGTTGGCTTGACCTTCCCGCCTTCTTTGGTACTAAGGTGACATAAATTTGAGAGTACTGGTCTGGACTGTGAATTTTTTTTTTTTTTTAATTTTTATTTTTTCAAGTTATCTCTACACCCAGTGTGGGGCCCGAGCTCGCAACCCTGAGATCAAGAGTGACACACTATACTGGCTAAGCCAGCCAGGCACCCCTGGAATGTGAACACTGTTAAAACGTAACTGTAGCCCTTTGTTCAGTGTTGTTCACAAGCTTCAGGAGAAATAAGAACAAGAAGGAATGATGGCTCTCCTTTGCCCTCTGGAGGCACACGGTTTGAGAAGCTTGTGCAAGCAGAAGCAACACTGGCCTATCCACCTGCTTCTGAAGAAGAGGCTGCACAAGGTCCAGTTACCTTGAGTGGTCAGAGCTCTTCTGTCTGCTGTTTACAAGTCCTGATGAGCCTCTGGGCTCTAAAAGCAAAAGAGCTATTGGTTAGATGTGGCATCCACAAGTGCCTAGTGTTTCTTAACTTGTAGTAGGGTGAGTTTTGAGAGGCAAGCAGCAATCTGATCACAGCTTTTATTTATCATAAAATATTTGGGAAATTTTGCAAATGGTTTTAAGTGGTAAGGAGGAACTGTCCAGAATGCAATGCAAGGTCAGTTCATTGAATCTGAAAAACTAAGCCTGTAAAGCTATCACACTGATTTATTAGTTTTTAAGTACTTTTAGGTTTGGTTTTGTTTTTTGATTAACAGTGGGAAGTGACTTTGAAGGTCTACTAACAACTTCAAGGTGCTAAGAAAACAGGCCCACAGGTTTATGACTGTCCTGAACCACTTCAAAGTCACACAGTGAGGAAAGGGGGAGCTGGGCCTGGAACCTAGACTGGTCTAGCTCCAAACCCTGTGTTCTTGCCACTGCAGCACAATGTCCACCTCTGTGAGGTCTTGCTTAATAAATATGAAGCTAGAGAACAGAAAAGAATGTGAGGGAGGGCCAGAGAAAAAAAGAGATGGGCAGGTTTCTGAATAATGCCACGAATCACGAAGACAGAGTGCCTATTTATGCCTGGTTTCGTCAGAAAGGAGCATAGAAAAAGACATCAAGCTCAGGCTGGTTGTTACCTCCTCTGATCTGATCAGGGACTGAAGAAACGTCTGGTATGGTAACTGGTAAATCCACTCCTGGGGAACCATCCAGCTGTGCACAAGGAGGGCTCCTTTCAGAAAGACAATATCAAAAGTCAGTTGAAAAGGCACCTATGGGAACGCTGGAGACACAGTACACATAGCACAGCTGTGGTGGATTCTCTACAAAGGCTTCCCCTTTCTGACCCAAACCTCAGGTCTGAATGCAGGGATCAGGTAGGAAGGGCTCATTCTACTTGTGGTTTTCCTCCTTAGCCACACTCAAACTAGAGAGCCGGCTTGAGTCGGGTCGCTATCCACTCCATTAAATGGTCCTGATAAAGGGAAATGTCTAGCTGCCCGAGAGAGTGGTCTAAATCCTAGTGAAGGCTCCATCCTCTGCCATACCATGAGAGAACGTGACACACACATATATGTTTTTCATAGGAGATTAAGCTTTTTCTTGTACTTTGGGTTAACATAAGAATGAATTTTGGTGCCTTTACCCATGAGTCAACAGAGCAATGGGGGGGTTCAGCGACGTTTGTGTTTAAAAACTGGATCTCTTTGACCCTGGGTTTCGGCAGCAAAAGCAAAAAACCAAACCAAACAAGAAACTGGCTCTCAATGATCAAAGCAGAAATAGACAGACTATGCTCAGATAATTAAGAACAAGCACAGCTTTAAATTCAGAATCCACAAATTCTGGGAAATACAACTTTTATTCATCTAAATTCAGACTTTCCTACGGGAAAAAGTCTCCTCCCGTGCTCACAAACAACAAACAACAAACAACAACAACACAGGTTTTGAGATGGAGCTGTTTCCTCCCTATTCCACCTGTGAAGAAAAGCCTGGCTGAGGGGGGTGTGGATGGTACCTGGACAGCTGTGGTGGAGGCCCCACCACCTCTGGCGTGAGGGGCACTGTGTCCAGAGTCTGTGAGGTCATCAGGATGTCACTGATGCTCTGCTCCTGCAGCTGGTTCTCCCCTCCAGTGAGCCTCTCCCCAGCCTCCACCCCAGGTTCGCCTTCAGCCCCTCGCTCCAGGCCCGGCTGTGAGAGCGCAGAGCTGTACATGGAGTCACCCAGGGGGCGACTGGTGTCAAAGCACTCAGGCAGGATGATGATGTAATCCTCTGAAGAAGTAGAGGACTGACTCTGAACTTCATCTTTGAGCTCATCCTCCTCTTCCTCTTCCTCGTCCTCCTCCTCCTCCACAACAGCTTCTTTGGCACTATGGACAGTCTCCTCCTGCTCATCTCCAAGTGGTCCTTCTTCAGGGGAGGCACATTTCACTGAAGGATGGAAGCAGTTCATTTTAAGCTATAAGTGAAAAGCAGCTCCCAGAGCTAGCCTTACCTGATAAAGCCTTGTGAGTCATGAGCTCTAATGAGAGCCAGAGGAGAGGAATGCCCAGAGGGAAAGGGCTGCTGCTAGAACCACTAATGGCCACATTCTAAGCCCGAAGCCTAGGCAAAGCCAGAAGAACTAAAGCTCACGAGGTAAAGAGAAACACCAAGTCTTCTAAGAAGCGCCATGAATTTTTTTCTTTTTTTAAAGATTTTATTTAGGGTCACCTGGGTGGCTCAGTGGGTTAAGCCTCTGCCTTCTGCTTGGGTCATGATCTCAGGGTCCTGGGATTGAGCCCCACATCGGACTCTCTACTCAGCGTGGAGCCTGCTTCTCCCACCTGCCCCGGCCTGCCTCTCTGCCTACTTGTGATCTCTCTGTCAAATAAATAAATAAAAGTCTTTAAAAAATAAAATAATAAAAAAAACCCCAAAGATTTTATTTATTTATTTGACAGAGAGAGACACAGTGAGAGAGGGGACATAAGCAGGGGGAGTGGGAGAGGGAGAAGCAGGCTTTCCCCCTCAGCAGGGAGCCTGATGCAGGGCTCCATCCCAGGACCCTGAGATCATGACCTGAGCCGAAGGCAGATGCTTAACAACTGGGCCACCCAGGCGCCCCGGAGCACCACGAATCTTAAAGACAAATCAAAACTGATATATTAGCTAATGGTGCTATAGCAACAGAAAATGTCAGGTGGTGAGTACTGCATATGCCTACTTTCCTCTGCTAAGTAATGGACAGTCATGGCAGAAAACTGGGAAAACAAGGATGAGGGAAAAAGAAGTACCTATAATTCTATCAGAGATAACCACTGTGGAACGTTTTTTTGTTATGCATTTGTACATAAGTCTGGGGGGGGGAGGGGAAAATGAGTGTGTATCTTAAAACAAAAGTGAGACAAACTGTACTTAAAAGCATAGGTCAGGGACACCTGGTTGGCTCAGTTGGTTAAGCGGCTGCCTTTGGCTCAGGTCATGATCCCAGCGTCCTGGGATCGAGTCCCACATCGGGCTCCTTGCTTGGCAGGGAGCCTGCTTCTCCCTCTGCCTCTGCCTGCTTGCTCTCTCTCTAATAAATAAATAAATAAAATCTTTAAAAAAAAAAAAGCACAGGTCAAATTTCGTTATAATAAAATAAATTTTTCCATATTATTTTGATGCACAAGAATTTGAAGTTTTGGATAGTTCTTGAAATACATCGTATGGTTGCTACTTACCCAGTATCTACAAGTTTCTGTTACAAAGGAAACTGATTACAGCAGAATTTAACCTTGGGAAATTAATTTGGTATTCCTGCTTCTGCCCACTATTTCCTAGACTGTGTCACTGGAGAAAGGACACAGCTCAGCTGCTAGTGGGGTGTCTGCTGAAGAGCTCAGTCAACTTATAGGAAGACTCCTCAGAGCAGAATCCAGGCAGCTGGATGCTAAGGGGCTGCTGTGCCTCTGAGTCACGCAGCTAAATTCTGCCCCTGATAAAGGGTGAAAAGGGGCGAGGGTAGCTGCCTTGCATCCGAGGCTATAATTAAAAGAGTCGGGTAGGGAAGCCTGGGTGGCTCAGCCGTTAAACCTCTGCCTTCAGCTCAGGTCATGATCCTGGGGTGCTGGGATCAAGCCCTGCATTGGGCTCCCTTCTTTTCCCTCTCCCACTGCCCCTGCTTGTGTTCCTTCTCTTTAAAAAAAAAAAAAAAAAATCGAAGAGTCGGGCAGAGTGTGTGGAGTCTAAAGAAACCACCAACTGCCACTCTCAGGAAGAGGAGCCCTTTTTCCTCCTCAGGTCCAGCAGTCACAATTCACACACCGCCCTGCTAGCTGGGAGACCTCAGGGACACTCACTGTGCACGGACTTCTGCCTGCAAGGCGGGTTGTGGTCCGGGGCAGCATCCAAGGTAAGGGATCGGATTACAGTCTCACACACGAATTGGGTCCCACTCAGGTCAACTTCTGCTTCCTCCACTGAGGCACTGTTCCGAGCCTTCCTCTTCACTGAGGCTGTGGGATCTGAAAAAGACAAGAACCTTGCCTGTTGCTGTTGAGGGGCTTCTGAAGCCACGTTCCCGTGCAGATCCCATGCCAAGAACAGCCGCTGTCGGGCCCATGGGAAGGTGAGGACACTTCAGAAAGCGAGTGGCTACAGACAACCCACGGACATGCTACGATAAGGGTGGGAAGGAGTATGTGTGAAAATGGTGTAATACGGGAGAGGACAATGCAAACACTAGACATATGGTTAACCCCTTACCGGGAAGCACTTTAAATCCCGCCCCTTCGTTCTCTTCCTGTATCTGCCCCAAGCCTGGCTTCTCTATTAAAGGATTGTCATGCGGCAGAGGAGACATGCAGGGGGTCATATCTGGAGAATGAAAACAGAAGAACCATCAACCAAAAAAAAAAGCAACACATCATTAATAGTCAGTGTCTAGAAGCAACAGCTCACAGGCTTCTTGCCTCCTGCAGGGCTGAAATAAACCTAGGTAGGCTTCAAGGCCTATTATAAAGAATTCCTCCAGACCACGAGGTGTGCAAGGACTTCAGATCGATGAATGCAAGAAGGATCACAGTTGTCTGGCCTGAGAAACCATGGCCACGACAGAACCAGGAACATAAAGGATAAACATTTAGAGAAAAATGGAGAAAGGCCCCCATCCCCTTGCTTTCAAAGATTTTAAGTAAGCCCTACATGAACATGAGGCTCGAACTCACAACCCTAAGACCAGGAGCCATATGAACGAGCCAGCCAGGCTTCTCAAGGGTCCCTTTGCGGCAGAGAAGCCTTGCACAAACATGTATTGTTGACTCTGACAGACAACAGAAAACAGGATCCAAGGGTGCAGTTTTAATGTCACACTGTAGGAGAAATCCTTGCTGTGCAGTTCCTCAGAATAAGATTCTCACTACCAGGGCCTAGGGGGTGGCACTTCTGTTGTCTGTTAATAAATTGAACAACCCGGGTGGAATGACATTCTTACCCACGGGAGTATTGTGGGGCACTCTCTCCAACTCTTGGACAATGTTTATATCCAACAGCTCAAAGGACAGCAGGTCCTGAAGACAAAAAGGGCAACGTTAGGCGACCTGCAGCGGATGCTGGGGCCAGGTGTTGTCTCGAGGAGACTTGCAGGCCACCAAGCTCTATGCCTTCCTGGATTCTGTTCAAATTTCATGCCTCCCCTCAATCAGGTGAAATCAAGAAGAGTGAAGTGGGAACTAGATGTCCAAATAACAAAGCGGCAGGAAAGAGAGAAAAGGCAGTGGGGATGAAAGTGAACCTGAAAAGCAGAAACACAGAGGCAACTAAAGGGAAGCTGTGGGGAAGCCCAAGAGTGAGTTTCCAATGCAGAGAAGAAACATTTAGAGATCTGCTTCCACTACCGATCTCCTTGCTACTGTGGGCAGATCTCTGGCTCTCTGGGCACTGCCTGTGCCTATACCACCTTCTCGTCAACAGGGTAAGGACTCCTTCTCCACTGCCTTCTGTCCCTAGCCCCCCAAAACACTCAATCTTCCACCTGGGCAGTCAGAAGGTCCACGGATGGGATGTAGAGCTCCCTCTCGTTGGCAACATTTTTTGTCTTCTGTGGAACGGAGGTTCCTGTCCCTTTGGTCTGCTTACTCGCTTCATCAAGCTGAATTTCTTCTTTAGCCAGAAGAAAAGTCTCCTATACAGTAAAACCATCGGGACAAAGGGTTTTAGGCACTCAAATGAACAAAAGGTCAACTGACAGTTGCCTCCCTAAATTTCAAAACACTGCTGCACATCTACATTTTAAAAATTGTTTTGAGATCATTTTAGACTTACAGAAAAGCTGCAAAAATATAGAGTGTTCACCTATTACCCCCTTCCCCCAGCTTCCTTTAATGACAAGTCAGAGTAACCATAGTAACAACTGTCAAAAGGACGTTGTTAACTTTGGTTAACTAAATCTAAGCAGTAAAACGCTCTAAAAACAGTACTCCACCATCTGGGAGTTTGTGGGGGAGGGGAACAGTGCCCCACTAATGAAAGGGAATTTCTTAAACTGCACCAACTAAACACAAGGGCAAGACTCCATTAGTATTTAGGGAACACAGGCATGGAATGTTCAGGAGAGGTGATCGGTAAGGAGCAAAGCCATCGTTCCAGCCGTTCAACAGGCCAGGCAGGCCTGTCTTCCCACATACAGCAGGGAGGCTGGCCAAACATCATTACAAAGAGATGAAAAAGCACTGGGGGATGCCTGCACCAAGATCCTAAGGACATGCCAGCAAAGCCTGAGGAATGGGCCCAGTACAAGCACACTGGTGTGAGGGGAAGGAGCGGCCAGCTATGAGCGGGGCTGCTGCAGCATTAGTCCCCCCTTCCAGCGCTCACCTCTTGCTGGCAGGTGAGCTCATCAGCTTTGCTTGAGCGAATCAGGCCCCTTTCAATGTTCTCAGGGCCCTCTGTGGAGGGGAAAGGATCCACTATGATACTGCACCAGACCCGAGGCCCGAACTGCTGTCCTTTGTGAGAAAGACGCCAATGGGAAGTGTACGTTCCCTCCAAGGCTGGGGCGACAAACTCCACAGACACAACCCCCACATGGCCGGCCTTCAGGCAGGGAACCAAAACATCCTTCTTTTCTGCAGAAGCCAAAGTTAGGTTTCCCCACATGAACTTGAGCTGAAAAGAACAGGGACAAGAGGAAGCAAGCTTGTCAGTCAGCTGAGCACTGTCACTTCAGATGACCCCATCTTCAATCCATTGGGGGAAAGAAATACCTTTGTGTCCCCACTCCACTTGACATTTCCTGTATTTTTCATCCTCCAGTGTTTGATAAACTTGGTTCCTGGCTGAAGGTGAGTCCCATCAGGCAAATTCTCATCCACAAAGGCTGCACTGAGGGTCGGCATAACTGGGGCACAGGGCTGCAAAGGGAGCCTGAACAGAAAATTCAGAATAGTCACTTGTGTTGGGTACGATGGTTTCTGAGTATCTAACACATGGTTCAAGAGGCTGAGAGTAACTTTTTTTTTTAAGATTATTTATTTATGGGAAAAAAAAAAAAGATTATTTATTTATGGGACGCCTGGGTGGCTCAGTTGGTTAAGCAGCTGCCTTTGGCTCAGGTCATGATCCCAGCGTCCTGGGATCGAGTCTTGCATGGGGCTCCTTGCTCGGCAGGGAGCTTGCTTCTCCCTCTGCCTCTGCCTGCCTCTCTGCCTGTGCTCGCTCTCGCGCTCTCTCTCTCTAATAAATTTAAAAAAAAAAATCTTAAAAAAAAATTATTTATTTATTTGTCAGAGAGAGAGAGCGAGCGAGTAGAAGCATAGAGAGCGGCAGGCAGAATAGGCAGAGGGAGAAGCAGGCTCCCCACTGAGCAGGGAGCCTGATGTGGGACTTGATCCCAGGACCCTGGGATCATGTGAGCCGAAGGCAAATGCTTAACCAAATGAGCCACGCAGGCGTCCCTAAGAGTGACTTTAAAAAAAAAAAAAGATTTATTTCACAGACAGAGATCAGAAGTAGGCAGGCAGAGAGAGAGAGAGAGGAAGGGAAGCAGGCTCCTCGCTGAGCAAAGAGCCTGATGTGGGGCTTGATCCCACGACCCTGGGATCATGACCTGAGCCGAAGGCAGCGGCTTTAACCCACTGAGCCACCCAGGCGCCCCCCTGAGAGTGAGTTTTAACGTACTAATGCATTTGCCTCAACAATAATACTAACAGGAGGCACCTGGGTGGCTTAGTCAGTGGAGCATGTGACTCTTGATCTACGAATTAAGTCTGAGTCTGACATTGGGGGTACAGGTCACTTAAAAATAAAATCTTAAAAAAAATACTAATAATATTTTTGAAAGAACAAGACAGGGGGGTGCCTGGGTGGCTCAGCTGGTTGGGCGTCCAACTCTTGATTTCAGCTCGGGTCATCTCAGGGTTGTGGGATCGAGCCCCGCGTTGAGCTCCGTGCTCAGTGTGGAGTCTGCTGGAGATTCTCTCCCCCCACCCCTCCTCTCACACTCCCTCTCTCTCTCAAATCAACAAGTAAAATCTATTTTGCTAATCTGAGAGAGAAACAGGGTGCAAGAGCGCACGAGTGGGTGGGTGGGTGGGAGGCAGACAGAGAGGGACAAGCAGACACCACGCTGAACACAAAGCCCAACATGGGGCTCCATCCCAGGACCCCAAGATCATGACCCGAGTTCAAGTCAGACGCCTAACTGACTGAGCTACCAAGGCGCCCTGTAAACAAATAAATCTTAATAAGTAAAAATAAAAAACGAGACAGAGGGGCGCCTGGGTGGCTCAGTGGGTTAAAGCCTCTGCCTTCGGCTCAGGTCATGATCTCAGGGTCCTGGGATCGAGCCCCGCATCGGGCTCTCTGCTCGGGCGAGGAGCCTGCTTCCTCCTCTCTCTCTCTGCCTGCCTCTCTGCCTACTTGTGATCTCTGTCTGTCAAATAAATTAAAAAAAAAAAAAAAAAAAGAGACAGATTTGGGGTACCTGGCTGGCAACTCTTGATCTCTGGGTTGTAAATTTGGGCCCCATGTTGGATGTGAAGGTTAGTTAAAAATAAAATCTTACTCCTGAAATCAAGAGCCATGGTGAGGATAAGTATCCATAAATACAAGAACTAAAGAGTCAGGCTCTTCAAATCCCAACTGCCTCCACTCAGAGGTCCTACCAGCCAGTCTGGAACCTTACTGGCTGCTCCGTCAAGAAGGACTACCAAACCATCCTTTAAGAATGCTAGGATCAGAGAATGGGAAGTTTTAATTCCTCTTTTCTTATTAAAGATTTTTATTCATCTATTTGACAGAGAGAGAGACACCGAGAGAGGGAACACAAGCAGGCAGAGCAGGAGAGGGAGAAGCAGGCTCCCCAGCAAACAGGGAGCCCAATGCGGGGCTTGATCCCAGGATCCTAGGATCACGATCTAAGCCAAAGGCAGAACTTCACACAACTGAGCTACCCAGGCACCCCTAATTATTATTTTTTAAAGATTTATTTATTTGAGAGAGAGAGAGAGAGGTCGTGTGCATGCTAGCGAGTATGCAGAGAGGGAGAGAGAAACTTGAGCAGACCCCCACTGAGCTCGGAGGTCTGACGCGGGGCTTGATCTCAAGACCCGGAGATCGTGACCTGAGACAACGCTGGGTGCTTAACTTGTCTGAGCCATCCAGGTGCCACTAGGATGGAAGTTTGAACAGTCTGGGTGGTAGGGACTGCCGATAAGTATGAGAAAACCTGGCTAAAGTCCCGGTTTCGGCCAGCTGGACCGCCAGCCCTGGTGCCCACCCTGGCCCCGTGCTTACATCAGCGTGTGTGACTGGAGCAGGCTCTCGGGTCGGCCCAAAGGGGACCTGGGACTCTGCAGTCCGTGGATGGAACTCCACAGATGAATCTTCCTGTGGAGCTTAAGCTGCTTTTTGAGTTCCTTGACCTCTGCCTTTCGCTGTTTCTTCTCAGCTCGCAACCTTTGCTTTTCCGCCTTAAGAAAATTCTTGTCAACCTGTTTCTGGAGCCTGTGAGGTAACAAATGAAAAGTCTTAAAAAACAAACCTCATAAACAAATCTTGAAGCTTATCTGAGCCCCCTATAGCCTCCATCAGTGCCAGCTTCTAGCCGAACGTCTTCCTACAGTTCTCATTTGTCTCATTAGCTTCGACTCACGGTCCCCATTGTCACACACCAACTGGAAACGTGCAGGAACTATGGAGACTGTCTGAGGTCCTGTGATTCGTGCCCCATCACCACAACCAAGATGCCCTTCCGAGAACAAGGCTCCTGTGTACTTATGGCTTTACCTGGCTTGTTCCAGAGCAGCAGGGAGACGAGGGGCAGGGAACCTCGCATGAGAGAAGGCTTCAGAGGAACCCACCACAGGTCTCCGCAACTTCAGCAGGATGTGGTTGGAGTCATGTGCGTACGGCCCCGATTCACAATCTTCACAGATGTTGTAGGATGGGCACAGGCTGTGGGGAAAAGCATGCCAGGTGGGAAGTACCAGAGGTAGTGAGAGAGGAGACCGACTTCCATACTGTCCTACCAGCTAGGTGGTAACCTGAGCCTTTTACCTGGCCATGCCCTGTCTCAAGTTTCTTATTAATAAAATGAAGGCAACAGCACTTAATATGTATCCATTTCAAAGGAAAATCTACAGGAGCAAGCAAGATAGGAACACACGTGGAACAACAGGGAGATAATCCCTGCAGATATAACTTTGTTTTGGGGAACATAACTTTGCCTCTGTTAGTTCAAGTGTGTATTTGAACACATCAACAATCTGGACAGTTACCCTTTCAAGAGTATTTCTCGTGGGTGATGAATAGCTTGTTTCAAGTCTAGAGCTGCTATGCGTGGTATCAGAGGTATGTATGCCCAGTTTCCCGATACCTCTCCAGGATACCAGGAAGCCCTGTTCAGAGGTCTTCTAATAGCTCTGCGCTCCAAAGGTACGGCTCACCTGCACTGGTAGCGCACACCAACGATCCTCCTTTGGCAGCTGTTGCAAGCAATGTGCCAGTTGAACTGGTTTTCTGGCAAAAACAGTGTTTCCTCTGAAATGGGCATTGAGACTTCTGATGGACAGGAACCCAGGGATGGGTTCTGGAGGACTAGCTTCTCGTGTAATTTCTGTTCAAGTTTCTCAACCGTTTCTTTAACCACTTGTTCTCTGAACTAGAATGCAGAGCAGAAATTGGGGAAAAAACCTCAGTTCCAACATTAGAAAAAAAGCCTGAAGACATCAAACAGACCAGACACCTCACTATCTCTGGTATAAGAACATCATAAACAGTTAGTAGCTACTGAGTGAATGGACAGAAATGTAGCAAAAGGTCTATTCTTTCCACATTTACACTGGTTCAAAGGGGATACCAAGAAATCATTTTGATGAGTAAATTTTATTTTTTTTTAAAGATTTTATTTATTTATTTGACAGACAGGTCACAAGTAGGCAAAGAGGCAGGCAGAGAGAGAGGGAGGAAGCAGACTCCCTGCCGAGCAGAGAGCCCGATGCGGGGCTCGATCCCAGGACCCCGGGATCATGACCTGAGCTGAAGGCAGAGGCTTAACCCACTGGGCTGCCCAGGCGCCCCTTGATGAATAAATTTTAACTTCTTCCTTCTCAAGCACAAAGACTTGTCCCTTTCCCTCAACTTAGAATTAGGCTCCCTCTTTTTCTGATACATCCCTGTAGAAGTGAGGAGGTTTCTGGACTGGAACTGCTCCAGTCCGGAAATGATTAGCTATCCCTCTTCATTCCCCTGCACCAGAGGCAGCAGACCTCTGGGTTCAGCTTTCTCCCACGCTCCAATGGCTGCTAAAACCCACACCAGAGAGAACACTCACTGTCTCCAGGTAGCTTGTGAACCAGTCTGGGGGCTTGTCTTGAGGCTGGTCTGCATCACGTGGAGCAAGTGGAAACTGCTGCAAGGAAATACAACCCACGATCTTGAACGCTGCTTTTTTTCCCCTAAGATATTTATTGTTTCAAAAAGACTTTGACTTTTTTTTTTTTTAAAGATTTTTATTTATTTATTTGTCAGAGACAGTGAGCACAGACAGAGAGGCAGGCAGAGGCAGAGAGAGAAGCAGGCTCCCTGCAGAGCAAGGAGCCCGATGCGGGACTCGATCCCAGGACGCTGGGATCATGACCTGAGCCGAAGGCAGCCGCTTAACCAACTGAGCCACCCAGGCGTCCCAACTTTTTTTTTTTTTTAAAAGTAATTTCTACACCCAATATGGGGCTTGAACTCACAACTCTGAGATCAAGAGTTGCACCTTCTACCAACTGAGCCAGCCAGGCGCCCTTGTTAATTTTCCAAAATGTAGGTTTCTTTTGTCAAATAATATAAATGAATGGTCAAAAAAACCCCAATAAAGAACATGAAGAAGTATAAACGGAAAACAAAGTCTCTGTATCATCCTCCTGCTCCTTTCTCCAGGACCAGTTACCTGTTTCCAAAAGTCAGACAGAGATGGGCATAGTAACTGCCCAATCTCTGAGGGACAGTTCAAATGTTACACCACCAAGAGACATAAGTAAGGCTAGGAAAACTGTAGACAGGTCCATTCTCTTCATACCTGTGCTGCAGGCTCCTCTGGGATCTTCATGTCTGATCCTAAGACCCTCACCAGTGACGAATAATGTGCAAGTGGCTTCTTCCCTGCCCTCATGATGGGCCTTTTTTCTGGTACAGCTGGTGCCGGGGCTTCGTCAACACGGGAGCCTTCGTGGACTTGCATCTGGAGTTGGTTTCCCTGCTTAACTGCCATCTGAGAGGACACATTATGAAATTAAAACGTATTGTGTGATTCTCCTTTCTCAAATGAAAACTCAAAGACATCCAAACAGAAGGGGTACGATGATTTATGCTGAAAATATTAGAATTTACCTTTATTTTATCAAATCTAATGACAATGTTAACAGTCATTTTGTTTTTTGCCCAATATGTTAACCAGGAATGGTTTTATTATCAAAAACACGACAGTAGGTTTAGAATAGAGCTCTATTAGGTAAGATGTTCTTGTTAACTGGGTTACTACTTCTCTGTTGAACAGGTTTTTATGTTATGACCCCACTTATGGATTTTAATCTCAACTTTTCAAAAAAAGTCAATCCCAGACTACCACAACCCAAACTTAAAGTTATAACCTATAATAAAGTGTTTACTTTTCTTTTTTATTCTTTTTTTATTTTTATTTACTTATTTGACGGAGATCACAAGTAGGCAGAGAGGCAGGCAGAGAGAGAGGGGGAAGCAGGCTCCCTGCCGAGCAGAGAGCCCGATGCGGGGCTCGATCCCAGGACCCTGAGATCATGACCCGAGCTGAAGGCAGAGGCTTAACCCACTGAGCCACCCAGGCGCCCCCCCTCCTTTTAAAAAAGATTTTATTTATTTACTTGAGAGAGTGTGAGAGAGAGCATGAGAAGGGAGAGGGTCAGGGGGAGAAGTAGACTCCCTGCCGAGCAGGGAGCCCGATGTGGGACTGGATCCTGGGACTTCAGGATCATGACCGGAGCTGAAGGAAGTCACTTAACCAACTGAGCCACCCAGGCGCCCTAAGCGTTTATTTTTCCATCTGAATAGCGTTTTGGAAAGCATACTGGAGTGATTTCACCTCTTTTTAAAGAGCATCTTCTTAAAAATCCTATGTTGAAAAATGTACTTCAGGGAACACTTAAGCTTCCAAGAAGGTACTCCAGTGTCCAAGAAGAGATTAGAGGTCCAGTCCATCAGTTTCTAGATCTCCCCAACTTAAGCTTCCAAGAAGGTACTCCAGTGTCCAAGAAGAGATTAGAGGTCCAGTCCATCAGTTTCTAGATCTCCCCATTTGTCACCCAGTGACAAGAACTGTTTTTTCATCTATTTTTACACATCAGACTTAAGCTTCCATTAAAAATAGCATTCTATGGCCCAAAAATTTGAAAGGTATTATTTTAAGATCAGGCATCAGGAAATTTTCTTAAAGGGCCATATACTAATATTTTAGGCTTGCAGGCCATACAGTTTTCTTTTCAAGTCTGCACAAAAGCACCACAGACACTATGTAATAGGAACAGCTGGTTCCAATAAAACTTTATTTATAAAAACATATGGCTGGCCCACTGGCTGCTTTGCCAGCCTCTATTCTAGACCATAAGCCAAAAAGCTGGTAGTAAAATGTATGGTGCAGTCTGTGGAAAAAAATGCTCAAGAAATGACTATAATGACATGTGTCAAAATATAAACATGAGATCTTAAGTATCATATAGCAAGTACCATGTAAAAATGTGTATTAAAAAGTCTTGCTTCCTGAGACGGGGGGGCGGGAGGCAGGGAGCAGGCTCCTTGCTCTGCAGGGACCGATGTGGGGTTTGATCCCACGACCCCGAGATCATGACCTGAGCCCAAGGCAGAACTGAACCAACCAAACCACCCAGGCACTCCCCGGAAGTCCAAGATTTCTGCCTATGTAAACAGTGATTATGGGAAAGAATAGAGTCTTGAAGACCAGACTTTTTTTTTAGTGAAACTACTGTAGCTTCTGAAAACAGGGCAAGAGAAAAGCCAGGAGGAGTTGGACAAGGGTGAAACGGTGTGGCGGACAGGTCCTTACAACAGCTTAAAAACAAAGAGGAAATGGGGCACACCTGGGTAGCTCAGTCAGTTAAGTGTCCAATTCCTGATTTTGGTTCCCATCAAGATCTCAGGGTTGTGAGATCAAGCCCCAAGTTGGGCTCTGCGCTGGGTAGGGAGCCTGCTTAAGATTTTCTCTCTCCTTCTGCCCTATCCCCTTGCTCCCCTGCATGCTCTTTAAAAAAAAAAAAAAAAAAAAGGGACACCTGGGTGGCTCAGTTGGTTAAGCGGCTGCCTTCAGCTCAGGTCATGATCCCAACGTCCTGGGATCGAGTCCCGCATCGGGCTCCTTGCTCGGCAGGGAGCCTGCTTCTCCCTCTGCCTGCCACTCTGCCTGCCTGTGCTCGCTCTCTCTCTCTCTCTCTGACAAATAAATAAATAAAATCTTTATAAAAAAAAAAAAGGCAAAGAGGAAACAGAAGACCACATGAAAACTGGGAAGAAGGAAACTGAAGCATAAGATTGCTAAGAAACGAGTATCTCAGCTAAGAGAAACCAGGGTGGGGCCCAAATATCCAAAACCAAGAGACCAGCTGGTAAATAAGCATTTCTGAATAAAAACCAAGACTGGCTAAACTGTTGAATCCAGTGGCACCCACAATGGCAATTTCGACCAGGCAACAAAAAGGGTAATCCAGCTCCCAGTTTAAAAACATCTTGCCTTGGGGCACCTGGGTGGCTCAGTCAGTTAAGCATCCGATTTCTTTCTTTCTTTTTTTAAAAGATTTTATTTATTTATGTGTCAGATAGAGAGAGAGCGCAGGAGCGAGCACAGGCAGACAGAGTGGCAGGCAGAGGCAGAGGGAGAAGCAGGCTCCCTGCCGAGCAAGGAGCCCGATGTGGGACTTGATCCCAGGACGCTGGGATCATGACCTGAGCCGAAGGCAGCCGCTTAACCAACTGAGCCACCCAGGCGTCCCTAAGCATCTGATTTCTGATCTCAGCTCAGGTCTTGATTGTGAGTTCAAGCCCCTCCTTGGGCTCCACAATGGGTGTGAAGCCCACTTAAAAAAAAATCTTGCCTTTCCCTCCCTAGGCCAAAAGTGATTATGGAAGAGTTTATTCATGGTTTAGAAGTTCATAAAAGATAGTCAATCTTAATTACAAAGGTGGTAATGAAGGGACAGCTGGGCACACCTTAAAGAAGTGACCTTGAGGAATGCTTTAAATTATTACTGACAAGCAAGTGATAGTGAACTCAATAGTTTATACCTTAAAGTCTCCCCCATTATCCTATAACATTCTATAGGACACAAGGTTAAGTTAGGAGATGAAAAGTGTGAACCAGAAAGCATCATTTCACAGAGTTATTTTTATTTTTTTAACTATAATCTTTTAAAAAAATATTTATTTATTTATTTATTTATTTGTCAGAGAGCGAGCGAGCACAGGCAGACAGAGTGGCAGGCAGAGGCAGAGGGAGAAGCAGGCTCCCTGGCGAGCAAGGAGCCCGACGTGGTACTCGATCCCAGGACGATCATGACCCGAGCCGAAGGCAGCCGCCTAACCAACCAAGCCACCCAGGCGTCCCTAACTATAATTTTTTTAAGTAGGCTCTGTACCCAGCGTGGAGTCCAGTGAGGGGCTTGAATCCATGACCCTGAGATCAAGACCTGAGCTGAGATCAAGAGTCAGACACCCAATCGAATGAGTCACCTAGGTGCCCCTTTGTATTTTTAAATGCTACAGTCGTGATACCAAGTCCAGAAATGAGAAGGAACAGTAACTAGAAAGAACCTTTATAACAAGAGCTTCCTTTTGCTGAGTGGTATGCCCCACTCATCACACTCTATAAATTTTTTTTTTAAGATTTTTATTTATTTATTTATTTGAGAGAGAGAGAGAGAGAACACAGGCAGACAGAGAGGCAGGCAGAGGCAGAGGGAGAAGCAGGCTCCCTGCCGAGCAAGGAGCCCGATGTGGGACTCGATCCCAGGACACTGGGATCATGACCTCAGCCGAAGGCAGCCGCTTAACCAACTGAGCCACCCAGGCATCCCTATAATTTATTTTTTTAAGATTTTATTTATTTATTTGACAGAGATCACAAGTAGGCAGAGAGGCAGGCAGAGAGAGAGAGAGGAGGAAGCAGGCTCCCCACTGAGCAGAGAGCCTGATTCGGGGCTCGATCCCACGACCCTGAGATCTTGACCTGAGCCGAAGGCAGAGGCTTTAACCCAGTGAGCCACCCAGGTGCCCCAATGTCACACTCTCTCTAAAAATCAGTTCTGCTGTGTTGCATTAGTTTCTGCCCATGGCTACCGGAGTTCAGGGTCCAGTTTTAGTCAATAAATGTTTTTCCCCAAAGATTTTATTTATTTATCTACAGGAAAGAGAAGCAGAGAACACGAGCAGGGGGAGGTGGAGAGGGAGAAGCAGGCTCCCCACTGAGCAGGGAGCCCAATCCCAGGACTCTGGGATCATGACCTGAGACAAAGGCAGCTGCCTAACCAACTGAGCCACCCAGGCACCCCTAGTCAAGAAGTATTTTTAAGAGAAAGTAAGATGAAATGACCATTACCTTAAGTGCTTCTTCATACTCTCCTAAAACGACAAAGAACAAAGAACATACACTGTGATATTTCTTCACCAGCCCAAAAGATTCTATTTAAGTACTGCTGATCCTTACTGTTAAGGATTTCCTGCTTACAATCCTTATACGTGAGCAGCTGCTACCTTTTTGCTGACACTCCCATCCCACTGCAAACAGAAACTACTTGTAGATTAGTTCTCTCAGGTCCTCCTCTCTCTGCTACTGGAGCCTTCCAGCTATGAAACCTCAACCCAGCTGCCTAACACTAGGTTTAGTGAAGCTCAGGATGCAAGGGAGTTCATGGGTAGTGTTAACGCAGACAGACCTTAACATATTGCCGGTTTGGTTCCAGACCACTCGCAAAAAACCAAGTCAAATGAATTTTTTTGTTTCCCAGTGCACATAAAAATTATGTTTCTACTATCTGCAATCTATTAAGTGTGTAACAGCATTATGCCTTAAAAAATAAAAGTACATACCTTAATTTAAAAAAATTCTTTACTGTTAAAAAATGCTAATTATCATCTGGGCATTTAACAAATCATAATTACTGGTCACAGATCATAATAATATATATAATATAACGAAAAAGTTTGAAATATTGAGAGCATTAGCAAAATGGGACAGAGTGAGCAAGTGCATTTGGAGAAAGTGATGCAGGGTTGCCATAAACCTTCAATTTATGTAAAAAAAAAAAAAAAAAGGCAGTTATCCTCAAAGCACAATAAAATTATCATCACTAACTATCGTTAGAGCTGGTTAAAATAAGCTTGGTGGGGGACTAGCCTGGGAACCTGACCTTCAGATAGAACACTGTTCCTAGGGAAAAGGCGCTCCAAGCTCTCCAGGCTCTCTTTATAGCCATCTTATAAATAAGTTCTGGAATACCACTTTCTATGTTTGCAAGCTGACAGTAATGTATGTACCACGTCAGGGACAAAGGCAACATCAGGAGGACCGAGTTTATGTTTGAATGGGAGGCGTATTTTCAGAAGATTAGCATCTTAAATGTTAAGAGACCCTTCCATTAAAGCTGTCCTTAGGGTCCCATCAAAGGCACTAATCTATACACAAAAAATTGCTACAAAATAAAAATCTGCTATGTAACTAATGTCCACGGCTGAGTGAATGAGATGTCAACGAAGTGTATGGTAAATTCCGCTCTAAAGTAAACACTGCAGCAATATCTGAGTGTAGATGGAAATGTATACACTCAACAGACTAAAGCTTTTAAATAAAGCTGAACAGGTTCTCTCAGGAACTCACCTTGACTATTGATAGATACCTGTAAAAAGACAAAATCAACAGTGAATTATAAACTTCCCGTCAACTGAACATTTTTGTCACTAGGACCAGCCTCATAGGTAAGATGTACAATCTCAGACTGGGGGCTTTTCCAGTATCATGAACTAATTGTGAATAATAATTAAGGACTTTTTAATTTTTATTTATTTATTAAAGAGATTTTATTTATTTATTTGTCAGAGAGAGAGAGCACAAGCAGGCAGAGTGGCAGCAGAGGCAGAGGGAGAGGCAGGCTCCCTGCCAAGCAAGGAGCCTGATGGGGGACTTGATCCCAGGATACTGGGATCATGACCCAAGCCAAAGGCAGCTGCTTAACCAACTGAGCCACCCAGGCGTCTCAATAATTGACTTTTTAAAAAAGAGTTTATTTATTTGACAGACAGAGATCACAAGTAGGCAGAGAGGCAGGCAGAGGTGCGTGGGGAAGCAGGCTCCCTGCCCTGCTGAGCAGATAGCCTGATGCGGGGCTCGATCCCAGGATTCCGAGATCATGACCTGAGCCGAAGGCAGAGGCTTTAACCCACTGAGCCACCCAGGCGCCCCAATTAAGGACTTTTATTGCTTAATTTCTATACCCTCCTTTTATTTCAGGTACATTAAGAGGAAGCATCTACAGTGGTTAATAGCCTGGGCTCTGGAGCCAGAAGGTATGGAATGAACCCCTAACTCCACTATTTCCAAGCTTCTGTGCTTCTGGGCAAGTCACTTAGGCTCTCTGGGCCTCAGTTTCCTCATGGGTAAAAGACAGATAATAACTAACACCTACTGCATAGTATTGTTATTAGTCTGACACGTAATCACTCAATAAAGGTTAACCATAAACTAAATGGTGGCTTGTGGTATATTTCAACTATATCACTATATAGTTTTAAAAGTTCTCTCTCAAATTTCCTTCTTCAATGTTGCTTCCTTATTTCTCAATTCCATCTCACATGCCACCGTCAGCTCAAAACATGCAATTATCAAGTACATTTAAACCACTACACAATGAAAAGACAGAAGTCTGAACTTTTCAATTCACCATCACTCTTGAGAAATAAGATGTTTTCTGAACACCTGCCCATGGGTCCCATCATATACTTACCTCTTCATTTTCCTCATCCAGGTATTTTATTTGAATAGTGGTCAGATCAAATGAAACTTTTACCTGTAAATGAAATGTACATGCTATATGATCAAGGTATCAAAAAGACAGGTTGTTAACAGAAACCCAGGAGTCATAAAAGAAAGGATGGGTATACTTCAATACATAAAAATTAAACACTGAAAAGGCATAAAAGAAAAAACCATGAACAAAGTAAAAAAACAAAGAATAGTTAAGGGGAGTATTTACAACTCATAACAAAGGGTTATTATCTGCAATACACAAAGACCATATGCAAAACGGCTAATTGTTAAGATTTTTTTTTGAAGATTTTGTTTATTTGACAGAGATCACAAGTAGGCAGAGAGGCAGGCAGAGAGAGAGGGGGGGAAGCAGGCTCCCCGCTGAACAGGGAGCCTGATGCGGGGCCGATCCCAGGACCCTGAGACCATGACCTGAGAGCTGAAGGCAGAGGCTTAACCCACTGAGCCACCCAGGCGCCCCTCCTAATTGTTTTTTTTTTTTTTTTTAAGATTTTATTTATTTATTTGTCAGAGAGAGTGAGCACAGGCAGACAGAATGGCAGGCAGAGGCAGAGGGAGAAGCAGGCTCTTGCTGAGCAAGGAGCCCGATGCGGGACTCGATCCCAGCGTCCTGGGATC
>ML101826.1:41057-58402 GCA_003697995.1 Taxidea taxus jeffersonii
TATTTATTTATTTGTCAGAGAGAGTGAGCACAGGCAGACAGAATGGCAGGCAGAGGCAGAGGGAGAAGCAGGCTCTTGCTGAGCAAGGAGCCCGATGCGGGACTCGATCCCAGGACGCTGGGATCATGACCTGAGCCGAAGGCAGCTGCCCAACCAACTGAGCCACCCAGGCGTCCCTTCCCCTCCTAATTGTTAAGATTAACAACCCAGGTAAAAGGAGGCAAAATTATATAGAGATTTCATACAAGGAAATCACATGAGCCCAACAAATATATGAAAAGATGTTCAAGCTTAATGGTAGTCAGAACAATGCAAATTTAAGCAATGAGATGTCATCTGAACAGAATGGTGAAGAAAATTTAAAGCCGTAATATCCAATGTTGTCAAAAATTCAGGACATTGCCATCTATTTATTTATTTATTTTTAAAAGATCTAATTTATTTATTTGACATAGAGACAGGGAGAGGGAGAGAGCGAGAGCACACATAAGCAGGGACAGAAGGAGAGGGAGACGCAGGCTTCCCTACTGAGCAAGGAGCCCTATGTGGTACGTGATCCCAGGACCCTGGGATCCTGACCTGAGTGGAAGGCAGATGCTCTATACCCCAGGGGCCCTTTGTCATACATTTCTGTAAGGTGCTACAGTTGTTCTGCAAAGCACCTGGCAGTATCTATTAAAATTTAAACTCACGTGCGCATTGTGACCCATTAATCTCTCTTTAAGAAACCATCCTACAGAACAGTACTGCAAGTTTTATAGACAAAGAGATCTCTCCTGTAGTTTATTATACAAAGGTAAAAAGCAAAACAACAACAACAAAAACCTTTTTCACCTTGAGGGTACTGAGTAAGTGAAATAACAACAATGAACTCAAAGATACGGATAACACACCGGTCGTTGCCAGAGGCGGGGGTATGAGGTGGATGGAACGGGTGAAGGTGGTCAAAAGGTACAAATTTGAGTTATAAAACAAGTCAGTCCTGGGGATGTCATGTACAGCATAGTGCTGTACACTAGCGTATACACTGTGCTGTATACCTGAAAACTGCTAAGAGAACAGATCTTAAAAATCCTCATCACAAGAAAAATAATTGTCACTATGTGTGGTGATGGATGTTTGCTAGACTTATGGTCATTTTGCAATGTTAAATACATATTTTTTTTCAGGATTTTATTTATTTGTCAGAGAGAGAGAGAGAGCACAAGTAGGCAGAGTGGCAGGCAGAGGCGGAGAGAGAAGCTGGCTTCCTGCCAAGCAAGAAGCCCAACGTGAGACTGGATCCCAGAACCCTGGGATCATGACCTGAGCCGAAGGCAGTGGCTTAACCAACTGAGCCATCCAGGGGTCCCTCATTTTGCAATATATAAATACACAGAATTGTTATGCTGTATACCAGAAACCTATATCATGTTATAGGGCAATTATACCTCAATTAAAAAAAAAAACCTAGATACAATCTTTCAGTAAGAAACGGTTAAATTATGGTATGATAACACCAAAATACTACGGACAATCCATAGCTTTAAAAAAGATGAGTGCAGGGGGGTGGGGGGAAGAGGGGTTGGGTGAGGGTGGTGGGGTTACATCATATGTTTAAATAAAGCTTAAATAAAGTAAAAAAAATAAAAATAAAAAAAATAAGTGCGGACCCTTATCTATTGATTGAGAACTGTCTGTAATAAACTGTTGGGGGAAAAGTATGCTGCAAAATTATGTTTATAATTATGATCCTAGGATGAAATCTGTATGAACGTGAAAAATGTGATAAGTATATACAGGGCTTTTAACACTGGTTATCCCAAAGAGGTGGGAATAGTGGATGGAAGGAGTAGAGAGATAGTAACTTTTTCTTTATATATGTTTGGATTGTTTAACTTCTTTTTTTTCTTTTTTTGAAGATTTTATTTATTTATTTGACAGAGGGAGAGAGATCACAAGTCGGCAGAGCAGCAGGCAGAGAGGAAGGGAAGCAGGCTCCCCGCTGAGCAGAGAGCCCAATGCGGGGCTCTATCCCAGGACCCTGAGATTATGACCTGGGCTGAAGGCAGAGGCTTAACCCACTGAGCCACCCAGGCGCCCCTGGATTGTTTAACTTCTTATAATGGGCACCTATTACCCTTTTATAATTTAAAATTTACAATAAAGAAAAAAGGCAAGCTATCAGCTCATTTAACTACTAGAAAAAGAACACTAACTATATTTGATTTTTAGATAATTTGATAAACAGACCCAACTTTCTGGTTAACCACCTGTTTAGGACAGTATAAAGAAGATTTGCTGGAAGACAGAGAACGACATCAGATCATCTTGTTAAGTCTCCCTACCATTTTTTTCCCCTTCTTAGTTATCATACCACATGACCAAATAAAAGCAAGTTTTCACCGAAGGGTTAGTTGGATAAACACAGCTGCACAGGAAGTAAAACATTCACTATTGCAAACCAAACAAAAACAGAAGAGTACAAAGGGCAAACCAAGAGGAGGAAAGGAACTGACAACATAAGAATAGGTGAGTAGCTAAGCACCTGTGGAAGTCTTTTCTGCTCCAAAAAATTTTAAGTAGGATCCACGCCCAGAGTGGAGCCCAATGCAGGACTTGAACTCACTACCCTGAGATCAAAACCTAAGCTGAGTTCAGGAGTCGGACGCTTAACCAGCTGAGCCACCCAGGTGCCCCACTGCTCAACTTTTAGATACTCGACTTCTGCCCTAGCAATAACAACCATCAGCTTGCAAAATGTAGGTCACACCGTGGTGCTTCACAAGCCACAGTGACATAGCTGCTCAAGCAGGAGAACATTTAGCTGGGGCCTGGATAGGGTAGGGCCCACACCAATTCATTCCTCATGCTGTTTCTAAAATTAACAGCTTTTTAAAGTCCTAGCTGCAAATTAAAGAATTTGTTTGTGCCCTGGTGCTGGTGGTGACGGTGGTGCACAGCCATATGAATACTTAATCCCCATAAAAAGTAATCTTCCAAAAGGCCTAGAAAAGGCAAATAGGACAGCTATGAAACAACAGAGCTAAAAATAGCTGTCTTGAAAAAATTATGCTTAAAGGAGGAAGAAACAAAGTAACACTCACCATAGCTTCCACATCAGCCCAAGTGGTATTTTCTGGATCAGAAACCAGAAAGCTTTGAGTTTCATTTTTAAAAGTCACATTTAGAGTAACCTGTAGTTCCATGCTGTGAGGCTAGAGCAGAGAGGATGGGGAAGAGAGAGAACACACATTAGGGCCGGTTCTATAAACTGCATAAATGGGGGCACCTGGGTGGCTCAGTCATGATCTCAGGGTCCTGGGATCTAGCCGAATTGGGCTCTCTGCTCAGCAGGGAGCCTGCTTCCCCCTCTGTCTCTGTCTGCCTCTCTGCCTACTTGTGATCTCTCTGTCAAATAAATAAATGTTTTAAAAAATAATAAACTGAAAAAAAAATAAACTGCATAAATAGTCATTCAACAAATGCTTGTAAAGACCTAATACAGGCTAGGCCAGGAAGACATGACTGTGAGTAAGACAGGGTCTCTGCTCTTCTGCTATCTACCTATTTAAAAGATTTTACTTATTTCCCTGAGAGACCAACAGAGAGGGAGAGTATGTGCATGAGCAGGAGGGAGAGGGAGGAGCAGGATCCCTGCCCAGTAGGGAGCCCGATGTGGGGTTCCATCTCAGGACCCTGAGATCATGACCTTAGCCAAAGGCAGGCACTTAACTGACTGAGCCACCCAAGCGCCCTCTTATGCTATTTATAATCTGGTGGGTCGCATAAAACAAATCTCACTGTTTCTTTTTTTTTTTTTAAAGATTTTTATTTATTTACTTGAGAAACAGACGAGAGAGTGAGCGAGTTGGGGGGGGGGGTGGTCAGAGGAGAGAGACAAGTAGACTGTGCTGAGCACAGAGCCTGATATAGGGCTTGATCCCAGGAGTCCGAGATCACCATACCAGCCGAAACCAAGAGTCGGATGCTCAACCAACTGAGCCACCCAGGCGCCCCTTTGTGTGTGCTTTTTTTTTTTTTAAAGATTTTATTTATTTATTTGACAGAGAGAGATCACAAATAGGCAGAGAGGCAGGCAGAGAGAGAGAGGGAAGCAGGCTCCCTGCTGAGCAGAGAGCCCAATGCGGGGCTCGATCCCAGGACCCTGGGATCACAACCCGAGCCGAAGGCAGAGGCTCTAACCCACTGAGCCACCCAGGCGCTCCTTGTGTGTGCTTTTTTAAAAGATTTATTTATTTCTGAAAGAGAGAGTGCACGTGAGCAGGGTGAAAGGCAGAGGGAGAGAAGCAGACTCCCTGCTAAGTGCAGAGTCCCATCAATCCCATGACCCCAAGGCCATGATCTGAGCTGAAATCAAAAGTCAGAGGCCCAACCCAGGTACCCCCAAATCTCACTGATAAAAGCTTGCTGAGACAGTGTAAATTTTGGCCACACCCGCAGAAGCCATCTAACATTTGCAAAATCCTTCCAGATTTTATGAGACTTAATATGATTAGTTAATTCAATAGAGACTACTGAGTATCTGCTAGTAGTAGGACAGAATAGTAAGACCCATATAGGTCTCTACCCTCAGGAAACTTACATTCTCTAACTTGAAAAGCGACATTCTACATTTTTTCTTGGAAAAGCAGCCTTTCCTAAATTAAGCAACCCAGGTTCTCTATTAGACCGGGTTTAACAATTTTTTTTTTAAGATTTTATTTATTTATTTGACAGAGATCACAAGTAGGCAGAGAGGCAGGCAGAGAGAGAGGAGGAAGCAGGCTCCCTGATGAGCAGAGAGCCCAATGTGGGGCTCGATCCCAGGACCCTGGGATCCTGACCTGAGCCGAAGGCAGAGGCTTTAACCCACTGAGCCACCCAGGTGCCCCCGGGTTTAACAATTTAGAGGACAAAACACTAGCCAAGAAATTACACAGGGGTAGCGGTCAACACCTTTCATCCAAGTTCATGGTTGTTGTTTTTTTTTTTTTTAGTAGTTTCACTTTCTTTTCTTTTATGGAGAATTTCATATATAAAAGCAAAGTAATGGACATATAATTAGGAAACTCAAGGCTACCCTCATTTCATTTAGACTTTCATATTGCCCCCACCCAATTCCCCCAACATAGAGTGACAGCAGTCAACTGTTTTAACCTAACTATAGTAATCTAATTTTAAAAAAAGTATTATGGAAAAAAAAAGTATTATGGGAAAATTTAAATATATACAAAAGAAAGATTAATATATAATGAACCCCTAAGGACCCATCAGCTATCTTCCATAATTATCAACACAGGACTAATCTTATTATAGCAATACCTGATCCCTATTGGATTATTTTGACAGCCATTACTTCTTCCCTAAAATTGAGCATGTAACTCTTAAAAAAGCGGGGGGGGGGGGGCTTTTTGAAAACCACAATATCATTATCATGTTGAAGAAGTTAACAATTCTGTAACTGAATGTCTACTCTGGTCAGGTCAATTTTTTTTTCTTTAAAAATTCTATTTTTAAGTGGTCTCTACAACCAACATGGGGCTCAAACCTAAAACCCAAGACCAAGAGTTGCACATTCTACCAATTGAGCAGGCCAGGAAACCCTGTGGTCAGTTGTTTTTAATTAAGGATTTTATTTACTGATGAATTGTTAGATGGGTTTGTTCTTAAGACTTCATGAAAAAATAGTTTGCTAAAATCCAAATCGAAGTTGTAACAAAAAAGGTCATCTTTTAAACATATTCATCAACAGATCTTTATTTTTTTTCATTTTTTAATATTTTATTAATTTATTTGACAGATCACAAATAGGCAGAGAGGCAGGCAGAGAGAGAGGAGGAAGCAGGCTCCCTGCTGAGCAAAGAGCCCAATGTGGGGCTCGTTCCTAGGACCCTGGGATCATGACCCAAGATGAAGGCAGAGGCTTTAACCCACTGAGCCATCCAGGCGCCCCCATCAACAGATCTTTAAAAAATCTCTTCAAATAACCAGATTCTGCTCTAGGCATAGGAGGTAGGAGATGAGTAAGACTAAGTCTCAGCAGTTTGCAGCATACTGGGGGAGGGAGCAAAAGGGTTGAGAAGAGCTGGGCTCCAGACCCAGCTCTGACACATTACTAGTCACGTAATGATGAGCAAGTCATTTAACCCCTGAGCTTCAGCCTCTTAATTTATAAAATAGGTCAAATAAAAACGTGTGTGGCAAGTTCTCTGAAAACATTACTCACATATAAAAATGATTACAATAAATCAGTCTTTAGAAACCAAAATGCAGTGGCCTGTGAAACAATACAATTGAGGCTGTCATTAAAAAGGACCTTGAAGTCTCTGAGAATCAGGGATCCTTTTTTTTTTTTTTTAAAGATTTTATTTATTTATTTGACAGAGAGAGATCACAAGTAGGCAGAGAGGCAGGCAGGCAGAGAGAGAGAGGGAAGCAGGCTCCCTGCCGAGCAGAGATCCCGATGCGGGACTCAATCCCAGGACCCTGAGATCATGACCTGAGCCAAAGGCAGCGGCTTAACCCACCGAGCCACCCAGGCGCCCCACAGGGATCATTTTTAATCCCAAAACAACTGCCCTCCAATTTTTTCCATTCTTTGTCTTTACCTAGAGCCAAGTTCACTACCAAAAAAATACCACTTTCTAGCACCAATCTGCCAACATCTAGTATTCATTTACATGGAATGCAATTCTTGGGGTCCTTAACATTTGGACAGATTTCCTGTCAACTCCCCAGATTCTTGGGCAAAAAAGTATCAGGGAAATGAAGTAACTGGTTCAGTCAGCCAAAAAGTGGATATTCTGAAACACATTCTCACTTTTCAACTTCCGAGACACCCTTCCACACTTTTGAGAATCCAGGAGGAAGGAACCTAACTCCCCTTTTCTCAAATTACACAATTAAAATTAGTTTAGTTACCCTGGAGTTCATCCAGCTGGTAAGGCTGATGAGAGAAAACAGGAAGTGGGGGATTCTAGCTAAGCTGGATCATATCCAGGTCTTCATAAAGAATTGCCTATTTCTGTTTGGCTTTTATGTGAAAATTCTCTCAGCAAGAGCATTAATCTTGAACTTGTGGAAATACCAAAGCTATGGTTAGGACCATCTGTTCTTGTAGGTTTAAAGCCAGTGAAGTCAGATGGCTGGGACCCAGGCCTTCAGCTTTCAAAACCGTCATTTATTTTAAGTCCATGCCACTGGCTCACCTCTGCTTGGCACAAATTAGTTTTTCCTCTACGTCAGTTTTTTCAGGATACCAAAAATCCCGTTAATGAAGCAGACCTGGGAACCTGAGCTTTGATAACTATCTCCACCAAAGGCCTGACAAGCTATCTGGGGGTTAAAATGTGTGACCCATAGCTGGGTGTTTGACAAAAAGGAAAAAAGGTGTCCTTTCAATACCTGAGGTCCCTGACCAAGGAGACTTCTTTATGAGGTTCTCAACAAGCGGAGGGGGTTGGGGTTGGGAGGCTATGGGCAGTGTCATTTTTTTTTTCCTTGCAGACTTTATCCTAGTTTTCCAGTTATCGTTTCCTAGCACTCCACGTCCCCAAGACAGTGTCACCACCCTCTGAGGACTCTCTCGTTTTCTTTGCTTAGGCACCCTTTCTGCTAAGGAGTCTTGGCCTTCCATCCGCGGAGGCTGAGGTTCTGAGCCATGGACCCTCCATTTCTCTGGCAGTATCCGGCCGCTCGGCCGGAACGGCTCTCTCATCCGGTCACTGACAAGACTGGCTGCCCACGGACACAGGAAAAGTAGCCCCTCTTTTTTGCAGGATCCCTTCCTTAAACTTCCCCTAGCCCTCTCAGTGGCGATGTGCTACCACCCCTCCGTAACCGCAGCTGCTTTCTTACCAGCTCCCGGCCCCCGGGGGGCGCCTGCCGGAGGCCAGTGCAAGAACCGTTCGCTGCCAGCTCCGCTGCTATCCCTGCGGGGTGAATCTAACATGGCGGATAGAAATAGGGCCTAGTCCCCAGTTTCTGAGTTTCCGACAAGGTGATTGGCTCTTACCGGTTGTCCCTCAAAACTACCATCCCACTGATTGGCCAAGCATGCGTGTCGGGGGCGGGGCAAGAGCTGCCAGAACAGCACAACAATAACAAACACTGGGGCAGAGGGGCGGAACTACGAGTGCGCAGTCGTGGTGCGAAGCCCATGTCCCCTTCCCAGGTATATTCGGCGCCCTCCGATTTCCCTTAGGTTACTGACCTTAGTGGACTCCTTGCCCGAGACTCGCGGGGCTGGATGGGAATTGTAGTCTTCCTGGGATTTGTAGGTTCTTTAGCCTATTCGCCGCTCTCAAGATACGAAAACCTAACACTCCAATCCATATCTGTTGAGGTGCATAAGCGCACGGAGCTCTTCAAACTATTAACTGGCTAGCCATGAGACTCGCGCCCGCTTCCTGTGTCCGAAGCGCCTCTCCATAAGACTACAGTTTCCAAGGAACACTGTGGCGAAGGCCTGTCGATCCGCAATGCATCCTGGAAATCGTAGTTTTCCCCACACAATCCTTTTATTTACCTAAACTGGAGACTTCCATGTGGCAGAAATGGTGAGGGAACAGGGCCCCTTTTCTGCGACTGCTTCAGCACTATCTTGCGCTCATATTCAGGCCTCAGGTAGTGATTCCGGCCCTAGTCCTGCAAACTGTGACGTAATAAGCCGCCAGTAGAAGCGTAGAGGTGAGGGGGCAGGGGCCTAAAAGAAAACTCCGGGAGAATTCGTCTCTTCCGTCTCTTTCTAATTACGTAACGCAGGATAGAATGGAAGACCAATCGGGAGCCCGGAGAGACTCTCGGCTCTTTCTGTTCCGCCCTTCCGTAACGGGTTTTGATCTCGTATTTAGAAAGGTTCTCGCTCAGTGGCTGCGGCCAGTTCCCGTGGCAACAGGAAAGCGCGGGAATTACAGATAAATTGAAAGTGCGACTGCGCGGCGTGAACTCGCCAAGGCTTTCAGGATTGAGGGTGGTCCGCGGGGTTTTCAGAGAACTGGGTCCCTGCACCCGGGAAGCCCCGACACTTTGCTCTGAGTGAAGGTGAGCGAGCTCATGGGAAGGGAGATGGTTCCAAAAGTACTGTGGGAGAGCAAGATGGGTGTTACCTGGCAGGGACCGGCAGAAGGTGGGAACCTGAGAAGACTAAGACGTTGAGTCTGGGGAAATCATGGGGATGGGGGCACTTTGTGGGTCTCCGGGCAGCGGAGGCACTGAGGATAAGGGAGGGGGGCAGGGTGTGTCCGAGGGGGAATCCTGATGGCAGGAACTGGAATGTGTCCTGAGGAGCGTCATAGTATAAAAAGACCGGCTGGTATATGTGAGAAGGAGATCCTGAGGAGGGAAAGGGGGCAGGAATGTATCTGAGAATAGGAGGCTGGGTTTTGTCGGAGGGAGAGCCCTTAAGAAAGAACTGGCTTCATACGCGTTTCTGGGAAGGGACAGGAAGAAAGTAGAGGGGCGTCAGTAGTCACAGATGCTACCGGCAAGGACGTGCCTAAAGAGGATCCTGAGATGAATGCAGACCAGTGGGAAACACTGGGGAAGAGCAGGGGTGGGGAGCGTTGGTAGGTGTTGGGTTTGTTTTTGTTGAGGTTGATTTTCAGCAAGAAAAAGAAAAGAGCCAGGATGATTGGAGAAATATGAGGCTGCCATCCCTCACCCAGTCACCCCGCTGTGACTTTTTTTCTAGGAGAGAGAAAAAGACCAAAAGGAAGTTGTTGGAGGCTTTATGGGGTGGGGGGGATTTAAATGGTCTTAATTACCAAAAAAAACACAGCTTTTAAAATTAAAAAAAAAAAAAGCTTTTGTCATTAATTCTGTGATTGGTATGATTTTAAAGCACTCCAGTCTTAAATTTCTTGTTTAAAAATGACATTTAATGAAACTAGGCTGTTCTTATAAACCTTTCAAAGTAATGTGTGTGTGTGCATACAAATAAGCACATATATACTTAAGCTTATGCCTCAAAATTCACTGGAACAGGAAGAAATGGATTTACCTGCGGATCGTGTTGAAGAAGTACAAAATGTCCTGAATGCTATGCAGAAAATCTTAGAGTGTCCAATCTGGTAAGTCGACAGAAAGGTTAATTTGAGATTCTTCTTTACTTGATTATATCCTATGCAAATAAGCAGAGTTGACCTTGCATATATTAAGAAAAAATATATCTATTAAGATTAGACTATTCAAGTTGCTGCTTTTCTTAACTCGAGAGCTTTGGGAATATAGGAATTTACTCCTTTTTCTCCACTTTGCCTCTCTCTTTCCCCTTTTACTCCCTTAACACATTCAGCCCCCCTATCTTTCCTAGCTTGCAGACTGTCTCGATTGATTCTACTTTGGGACAGAGATCTGGTTTGGAGTAATTGGCCTTTTCATCCAAGCTCTAAAAACAGCTCAGTCACTTGAAACAGGCATAGTTAAGCGTGGCAAAATAAAATCACAAATGATTTGTGCTTGTGAGTGGGTAGGTCTTTGGTTGAAGTAGCCCTATATATTTAAATAAGAGTATTTGGTGGAGGAGGGTGCGTGCCTGGGTGGCTCAGTTGGTTTAGCGTTTGCATTCCACTCAGGTTATGATCCTGGGGTCCTAGAATCAAGCCTCAAGTTGGCTCCCTACTCAGTGGGGAGTTTGCTTTTCCTTCTCCCTTTGCCCCTCCCTTTCTGCTGTTTTCTCTCTCTCTCTCTCTCTTTTTTTTAAAGAACACACATTAGGGCCGGTTCTATAAATGCATAAATGGGGGCACCTGGGTGGCTCAGGTCATGATCTCAGGGTGCTGGGATCGAGCCCCACATCAAGCTCTCTGCTGAGCAGGAAGCCTGCTTCCTCCTCTCTTTGCCTGCCTCTCTGCCTACTTGTGGTCTCTGTCTGTCAAATGAATAAATAAAATCTTAAAAAAAAATAGGAAGCTAAATTGGTAGTTTAATGGTTTTTAATATCATGATGGATAGTGGTGGGTAATATTCAAAAGGTAAATTGGAAAGCTGCACATTTTGCCCCTTCAGTAAAGGAGAGTATATTCAAGTACATTTTTCTTTGTGCTTCAAAGTTGTTTTTCATATTTGGAGTCAAGTAAATGAGATTAAAGAAAATTCAAGTCGTGTTTCCAGATAGATACAAGATTTGTAAGTTATCCTCCTCTCCCTTGCCCCTGAACATTTCAGCTAAATAAAAACAAGAGCTAAATGAGATTTATAGCCTACTGTATGACTCATCAGAACCAGAGAAGCAGGAAATGACAACCGGAAAAAAAAATTGCTTTTGAAATAGCATAAAACTTACTCATGATATTAACAAAGAGTGATCAAAACGTCTTCAATAGTGTGGCATCGGGGTCCATTTATTTTACATTTCCAGTTATAAAAATGTAATGTTCTTTCTCATTGTGGCAAATTAAACCATCAGTTTAAAAACTCAGATATGTAAGAAGTACAGGTGCAAGAATGAAAGTTAATGGTAAATTATCATTTTCAACTAGCTATTGTATGTTTTCCAACTCCCTATTTATTTTTATTTTTATTGTTTTAAGAATTTAATTATTGACAGGAAGAGACAGAGACAGGGAACACAAGCAGGGGTAGTGAGAAGCAGGCTTCCCACTGAGCAGAGAGCCTGATTTAGGGCTCAATCCCAGGACACTGGGATCATGACCTGAGCTGAAGGCAGACACTTTTTTTTTTTTTTAAGATTATTTATTTATTTGACAGACAGAGATCCCAAGTAGGCAGAGAGGCAGGCAGAGAGAGAGGAAGGGAAGCAGTCTCCCTGCCGAGCAGACAGCCTGATTCCCTGCTGGATCCCAGGACCCTGGGATCATGACCCTAGCCGAAGGCACTCCCTATTTTTTAAAATCCATTTTCTATTAACAATAGACTTAGGTTTTTATTATTTATTTTATTTTATTTTTTATTTACTTTTTATATATATATTTTAAAGGTTTTATTTATTTATTTGACAGGGATAGAGAGATCACAAGTAGGCAGAGAGGCAAGCAGAGAGAGAGAGGGAAGCAGGCTTCCCGCTGAGCAGAGAGCCCAATTCCAGGCTTGATCCCAGGACCCTGGGATCATGAACTGAGCCGAAGCAACTGTTTAACCAACTGAACCACCCGGGCACACCCCCGTTTTTTTTTTAAAACATTTTGTTTATTTATTTGGCAGAGAGAGAGAGATCACAAGTAGGCAGAGCAGCAGGCAGAGGCGGGGAAGCCGGGTGGGTGAGTGGGAGGGGCAAGGAGGCCTGGGAGCCGTGGGGGGGGCAGATGCGGGCTTGATCCCAGGACCCTGAGATCAGGGCCTGAGCCGAAGGCAGAGGCTTAGCCCACTGATCCACCCAGGCACCCCATGGCTTCCAGCTTCTTTGAGATCTCTTGAGCTAAAATACCTTTTGTTAGCCTCTCTTTAAATTACCGATGGTGTTTATTTCTTATTTCTTATTTCTTTCTAACTTTTTACACAGGAGTCTATAAAATTTTTGACTTTCAGGAGAGTCTGCTAAAATGTGTATCCTGGGGGCACCTGGGTGGCTCAGTGGGTTAAAGCCTCTGCCTTCAGCTCAGGTCATGATCTCAGGATCCTGGGATCGAGCCCAGCATTGGGCTCTCTCCTGAGCGGGAAGCCTGCTTCCTCCTCTCTCTCTCTGCCTGCCTCTCTGTCTACTTGTGATCTCTGTCAAATAAATAAATAAATTTTTAAAAAAATAAAATAAAATGTGTATCCTGGTAGGTAGTGGTGGTTTTCAGCTTATCTTTCCAATCACTTATACCCATGCTGGAAGCCCAAAATGCAAATACACAGTAAGTCTAAAATATTGCCCAACAGGAGAAGAGTTTAAAATATTTGAATCACTTTCATAGTGAACACTTACTTTCATCAGATCTATAAGAGGACTGTCTAACTTTTTTCATTCCCATTCGCTCTTCTTTTTTTTTTTCTTGTTTAGATTTTATTTATTTATTTGAGAGAGAGAGCAGAGTGAGAGGGCATGAGTGGGATGGGGGGAGAGGGGAGCAGCAGGCAGAGGGAGAAGGAGGCTCCCCGCTGAGCAGGGAGCCTGATGTGATGCTGGGCTTGATCCCAAGACCCTGGGATCATGGCCTGAGCTAAAGGCAGATGCTTAACCAACTGAGCCAGCCAAAGGCAGGTGCTTAACCAACTGAGCCACCCAGAGGCCCTTTTCCCCATTCCCTCTTCAAGCTTTTTTTTCAACAGTCCTTACCTTTTTACATTTCGAAGTTTTCATCCGTTTAAAGTTTGTGTTTACAGTATGTTTGTATAGCTCGGCTTATAATTACCACACTGAAACATAATTATTTCAGAGTTGAGTCAGTGGTGAGAATGAAAGCCATCTGGTATCATAGCTAAATCCAATTTCGCCTTTACTGAGAATTTCTTTGATATGTAGCTTATCTGAGGATTTGTGATTTAGTAGCAAATCAGAGTTCTCTTTTTTTTTTTTTAAAGATTTTATTTATTTATTTATTTTGACAGAGAGAGAGCAAGCAAGCAAGCACAGGCAGACAGAGTGGCAGGCAGAGGAAGAAGCAGGCTCCCTGCTGAGCAAGGAGCCCGATGTGGGACTCGATCCCAGGACGCTGGGATCATGACCTGAGCCGAAGGCAGCCACTTAACCAACTGAGCCACCCAGGCGTCCCAAATCAGAGTTCTCTTTGTCGGTGATTTTTCTTTTTAAAATCACATTAGGTCCGGATAATAATTCTCGCTTTGGTACAGGTCATCTCAGGTTGTGAATATTTTCCTAAGTAACATTTAATTTTATTCTGACAATAATCTCAAGAGACTGTTAGAGTGGGTAACAGAGAGGGAACCCAGGATTCAGGTCAAGGGCTTGGCCTGAGGTCACTCTGCTAATAAAAAAGGAGACCTGGGGACGCCTGGGTGGCTCAGTTGGTTAAGTGGCTGCCTTCGGCTCAGGTCATGATCCCAGTGTCCTGGGATGGAGTCCCACATCGGGCTCCTTGCTCAGCAGTGAGCCTGCTTCTTCCTCTGCCTCTGCCTGCCTCTCTGTCTGCCTGTGCTCGCTCCTGCCCTCTCTGTCTATCTGACAAATAAATAAATAAATAAAATCTTTAAAAAAAAAAAAAAAGAGAGAGAGACCTGGTAGTAGAAACCTGGCCTTCTGACTTCCTGTGGTATTTTCTTCTCTGTTACCTGTGCTGCGTCAGAAACTGTGTGATCACAAGAGTTGTGTTACCAAACCTTTCACAACGAGGCTCTTGTCCCCCAGCTTTCCTTGGGATCCTTTTCTAAAAAGTGAAACACGTAATGAAAAGACCCACATTCCTGCCACACACAGATGGCCTGTTGTTTGATGTCCTGGCTGAGCTAACCCCAAAATCCGTTGCTGAAGTTCTCATTCAGAATAAAAGATAAAGACTTAATAGGTTCCTATCTGCTCAGGTTCCCAGATGCCTGCCTGACCTCTTGTACTAGTGCTTCCCCCATGGCCTGCTCCCTGACCTTCAGAAACACCAGGCAGGGACCTGCTCAGAGTCTGCCTTCTCTGCTCCCTCTGCTGGAATATTCTTCCCCCAACCATTGCACAACCTGTTTCCTCACATTATGCAACTGTCTGCCAATATCATCTCAGCAAGGCCTTTCTTGGTCACTCTGTATACTTTATCCCCCCACCCAGCACTCTCTGTCCCTGTTACAGGGCTTTATTTTTATTTTTAGCTCTTATTCCCATATGTTCTTGTTTAATTCTCAGTTAACTGTCTTACCATAACTGGAATGAAAGTTCAGGCTTTGTTTTATCTCCTGCTCTACCTCCCCCTCTAGGAATTGTACATGTGTATAATTTCTTGTTATATTAGTAAGTGAAATACTCTCAGGAAGATACTAAGATATTGTGAATAGACCAATAGGGGTGGGAGGTTGGGTGACAAAGTTTTCTTTTCTCAAAATTTTATTAGTTTTATAAATTTATTTTTTTATTTTCTAAGTTTTCTTTGGTGAGTATTTATTACATTGTTTTTTTTACAAAGTAAGCACAAGCCAAGCATCGTGTACCTCCTGAAATGACGTAATAAGTCCTAGCACACAATATCACCTATTAAAGTGATTTTTCTTCTTAATTAAATATTTTATTTATTTGAAAGACAGAGATCACAAGTAGGCAGAGAGGCACGCAGAGAGAGAAAGAAAGGGAAGCAGGCTCCCTGCTGAGCAGAGAGCTTAATGCGGGCTCCATCCCAGGATCCCCTGGGATCCCGGGATCACAACCTGAGCCATAGGCAGAGGCTTTAATCCATTGAGCCACCCAGGCGCCCCAAACCTGTGAAAGTGTTTTTGTCAAAAAATTGAATCTGGGGGTGCCTGGGTGGCTCAGTTGTTAAGCATCTGCCTTCAGCTCAGGTCATGATCCCAGGGTCCTGGGATCGAGCTCCCTGCCAGGTGGGGAGTCTGCTTCTCCCTCTCTCACTCCCCCTGCTTGTGTTCCCTCTCTCGCTGTGTCTCTCGCTGTCAAATAAATAAACAAAATCCTAAAAAAAAATTTGAATCTGAATTTGATCGAATCTGTAGGTCTAGTTTATAGGAACTAGAGGCTAGAGGAACATGTTAAACCACATTATAGGGTTACAATTAGTAAAAACCCAGAACGTGGGAAATGGTACAGATTGGGGGAGTCCGGGTGGCTCAGCTGATTAAGCGTCTGCCTTCAGCTCAGGTCATGATAATGGAGTTTTGGGATTGAACCCTGCATAGGGCTTCCTGCTCAGTGGGGAGCATGTTTCTCCCTCTTCCCCTACCCCTCCCCTTGCTCCTATATGTGTGCACATGCTCTCTCAAATAAGTAAAATCTGTTTGTTTGTTTTTTTTAAGATTTTATTTATTTACTTGACAGACAGAGGTTACAAGTAGGCAGAGAGGCAGTCAGACAGAGAGGAGGAAGCAGGCTCCCCGCTGAGGGGAGAGCCCGATGTGGGGCTCTATCCCAGGACCTGGGATCATGACCTGAGCCGAAGGCAGAGGCTTTAACCCACTGAGCCACCCAGGTGCCCCAAGTAAAATCTGTTTTAAGAAATGGTACAGGAGCACCTGGGTGGCTTAGTGGGTTGAGCCTCTGCCTTGGGCTCAGGTCATGATCTCAGGGTCCTGGGATCGAGACCTACATCAGGCTCTCTGCTCAAGCAGGGACCTTGCTTCCCCCTCTCTCTCTGCCTGCCTCTCTGCCTACTTGTGATCTCTCTCTGTCAAATAAATAAATAAAATCATTTTTTAAAAATGGTACAGATCAAATGACCTACTTTTTAAAATAATTGACAAGGGGGAAAAGGGAAGTGAAATCTATAGATTAAAAGATACCTAAGACACATGCAATGCTTGGATCTTGTTTGAATCCTGATCTAAATAGATATTATTAAATTTTAAGAGAGAGTGAGGGAAATTTGCATACTGTATATTAGATGATATAAAGGAATTATTATTTTAAAAAATTCATTTATGTATTTGAGAGAGAGAAAGTGGCAGGAAGGGACAGAGGGAGAAAGAATTTTAAGCAGATGCCATGCTGAGCACAGAGCTCAATCTCATAACCCTGAGATCAGGGCCTGAAACCAAGAGTCAGACACTTAAGCAACTTGCCATCCAAGCGCCCCTAAAGAAAATTATTATTACTATGTTTTTTAAGATTTTATTTATTTGACAGAGACACAGCGAGAGAGGGAATACAAGCAGGGGAAGCGAGAAAGGGAGAAGCAGGCTTCCCACTGAGCAGGGAGCCCTGTGCAGAACTCCATCCCAGGACCCTGGGATCATGACTTGAGACAAAGGCAGATGTTTAACAACTGAGCCAACCAGGTGCCCCGAAAATTATTTTTTGAGAGTAATAATTGTTTCATAGTCACCCTAAAAAGATCTTTGCCTTTTAAAAATATATTCTGAAATGTTCGTAGATGAAATGAATGACTCCTCGGATTTATTTTAAAATGCTCTAGGCTTTGTTTGGGTGGGTGTTAGTACAGATGTAGTAAGACTGGCTTTGAGTTGATAATTGTAAGTAAGTGATGGTACATGGGGTTTATTTTACTATATTATTTATGTAAATGCTTGAAATTTTCCATATTAAGAAATTTAAGGGGTGGGGATGTCTGCCTGGGTGGATCAGTCAGTTGAGTGTCTGCCTTCAGCTCAGGTCATGATCCCAGGGTCCTGGGATCGAGTTCCGAATCTGACTTCCTGCTCAGCTGGGAGTCTGCTTCTCCCTCTGCCTGAAATTCCCCATGCGTATGCTCTCTCTGACAAATAAATAAAATCTTTAAAAAAAGAAAGAAAGAAATTTAAGGGGGTGGTAAGTTCGAGCCCCACATTGGGTCTAGCGATTACTTAAAAAAAAAAAA
>ML101827.1:0-48285 GCA_003697995.1 Taxidea taxus jeffersonii
GGGGGGGGGCAGAGGGAGAGAGAGAATTAATCTTAAGTAGGTTCCATGCTTAGCATGGAGCTTGACGTGGGGCTCGATCTTACAACCCTGAAATCATACATAAGCTGATGCCAAGAGGTGGACACTTAACAAACTGAGTTACCCAGGTGTCCTGGAATTGATCAATTAATAATACTTGATGACACAATGTAAACAAGTAGAAATAAAAATGTTCCTTTTAAAAATTTTTTGTAAAGTTAGGCTTAGATTCTTTATATACTGTAACCCGAGCCATGATACTCTACATAAGTTAGATTCTCTATAAATTGTAACTCAGAGTTATGATACATTATCTAGGTGACTGCAGATACCTGTGGCAGAAATGGTTATAAGTACACAAAAAATGCTCCAGTGTAGAACTGTTGCTTGGAGCTAAGTGACTGAATTCTGAGAGCTTAATGTATGTTGGGTACTGTGGAAATAAAAAACATTAAAAGCTACCCTCTAAGAGCTTGCAGGTTAATCTAGAAGAAAAGCAAATGAAAAGATTACTATAAAACTGTATTGTAACTGTATGACACAGGATGTAGTAGGAATAGACAGGAAGGTCTTGGTGCAGACTTGGGAACACATAAGCAGAAAGGTTTCCTGGAAGACATGGTTACTAAGGAAGAGCAAGAGTGGGTAAGTAGAGAAATGGGGAGCTGATAGACCAGGTAAACAAATCTGGGTCATGAGGGTCTACTAAAGGGTTTGCATGGTTTTAAGTCCATGGAGAGCTAGTGAAGGGTTTTTCAGCAAGGGAGTGACATGCTCAAATGTGCATTTTAAAAGAATAGTCTAATGGCAATATGAAAAATTAATAGGGTGAAAGAAGAATGACAACACTGGAGTCCAGGACTCAGGAGACTATGATTTAGATGGAAACTAATGACAGCCTGAATTTAAGTCAGTGGCAATGGGAATGGAAAGAGCTAGAGAGAAAGTGTGGGGGGGGTGTGGGGAGAAGGGAAGATGAGAGACACCTAAGAAGAAAAATGATGAGACTGTGGCCAAATGTAACAGGCATGGAGGAGTAAAGTATGACTTTCATGTTTCTGGCAGGGTAATTTGATGAATGTGACGCTTATTGTATCAAGACAGTGGGAGAAAAGAAGAGTTTAGGTGTGGACATCCTTAGACTGAAGAAAAAATGTTAAACATACATTTAGAAACCCAACCTCAAATACTTTATTAAAGTCAGGTTGTAGATATGCTCTTTATTATTTGGGTGGTTTTTGAAACCTTCAGTTTTGTTAGATAAATGTCTATAGCAATGTTTCTCAAAGACTGGTCCACTTGGGAGGCATCTTTACAACATGTATTTTTAAGCCTCACCCTCACCTAATGAATTAGACTCAAAAATAGTCTAAGAATCTATTTAGTTTCTCAGGTAATTCTCATTTATACTAAAATTTATGAGCCACTGGTATATAAAGTGGGAATAATCTCAAGTACAGAACCCTAGGAAATATCAATATTGAATGTAGGGATTCTAGAAAGTTATATACCAAATTATTCACAGTGATGACCAAAGGACCATGAAATACAGAATTTTAAATTTTCTTCTGATCAAAAAATTATATAAAAAATTTTGGAAATTGACATTCTATTTTGGTTTGGATGATACAGATTTATAGTTCAAAAAGACTGATAAGCCAGGCAGAAGAGCCATTTACCTTTCTCTTTTTAAAAATAATTTTTAAATCAGAAAAATTTATCTTTGAAATCAACCAAAATATCAAATATAAACTGTGCAATGACAGAGTCCAACTCAGCATGTGACAACAATCAGAATGGTTGCCTTAAGTATCACAGAGAACTTAAAACTGAGTACTTTTCCTGAGTAAAGCTGGTAATGTCCTTAAAAAAGCGACAAAAAACCCTAAAACAAAACAAAACAAAACAAACTTAAAAGGGGTAGTATATTCTTGTGTTGACTCCATATAATTTCTCTTTGTATACTTCATGGTGAGAAACAGCTTTTATATAAAATAAATGTAACTGAGAGTACTAATACTACAATTGTTGGGTATTTAACTGAATTTAGTAAAAATTAATGTTAAAACTAGGACTAGGACTATGGATTCCAACTTTCAACCCTGCTCAAATCAGGCACATTTCTAAAATTAGATAATCCAAAGCTGATTTAGTAGCCTGGTTTTTAAACACAAACTTTCTATTTCTCCTCTATGATTTATAGCTAGTTTGTACTCCAAAATACGGAATGTTTTAAGTATATTGGGTAATACAGTAACCACTACACAAAAAACAACTTAGGCTTGTTTAACAAACCATTTTGTTTTATACTGATATAGTAAAATAGCTGTATTTTAACTCTGAGAAGTTTCAAAAGGCATTTATGTACAGAAGCATAAGACATTTTTCATTACCATGAGCTCGAAGTAAAGCTTCGGCAGTAAACAGTGGAGCCTGAAGCATGTCTGCTGTCTCCACAATAAGCATATCTTTCAATCTACGAAGATCCTGAGGCCGTAATCCTTCATATGGCTTTGAAAAGAAAAAAATCAAGTTAAATTGGCTGTTATACTCTTAGGAAATCCTAAATGCCTATAAACAAATATATATGATAATCATTTAATTCAATCTTCCTGTTTCAGTTTGATTACTGAAGTTAAAAAGGTTCTGTGTGCTCCATCATCAAGGATCTCAAACTACTGTTTCACAAATCTTACATAAGCTAGAAAGTGGGATGCCAAGGCTCATGCAATCTTATATTTCTAAAATAAAGGCACCATACAATCTTACTTTACAATTTTTAAAAATTTGGGTAATCCAAAAAAATAATTAGAAATAAAAACCTCTAATACCACACCACTGAGCAATAATCATGACTAAAGTTCTGAAGTATTTTTATCCAGTCTGCCTTTTATAAATCAATTATATATGTATATATATATGTGTAAATATATATGTTCATTGAATTTAACCACTGAATCACCAAACATATACACTTACTAAGATCCAATTTGGATTATTAGTGGGATTATATGATACTTCCTAATTAACCTGGGGAGATGTGACTATGCTATATACTATTCAGAATTCTTAGTCATAAACATATTACACCTCTGTTTATTCAAGTATTTGTTAATGCCCTTTATATAGGTACCATAAATATAGTTTTCTTTACATAGGTTTTATAACATCTTAAGTTTTTTATTCTTTTGTTATTTTTTATCTTTGTTTGCTTTTAACAGAAAACATATAAACATAGTGTTTCACTATTCAGAAACAATGACTGTTAACATTTTTGCCATACTTGTTTCAAGTCCTTTGTAAAACAAAATGAAACACAAGAAGCAAAATTTTATGCAGTAGTTTCCCCTCCACGCTCATCCATTGGGGAATGTGCATCTCAATACTCTCCATCATGGATCCCTGAAAACATAGATAGTACTGAACCCTACATATACTGTTTTTCCCTATACACACATAACTATGATAAAGTTTATGAATTAAGCACAGTAAGAGATTAATAATAATAATAAAACAGAACAATTATAATACACTGTAATTGTTTTATGAATGTGGTTTCTCTCTCTCAAAATATCTTACTGGACTGTGCTCACCCTTCTTGTGATGAAATGAGGTGGTAAAATGCCTGTGTGATGAGATCAAGTGAGGTGAATAACATAGGCATTATGATATAGTGTTAGGCTACTACCGACCTCCTGAGGATATGTCAGAAGGACGATCATTTGCTTCTGGATTGCAGTTGACTGCAGGTAACAGACCACAGGGACAAGGGGGGAATAATGTAAAACCTAAAATAATCTGTAATATGTTTTCCCCATTACATTTCCCTAATTCTCCCCATCACTGCCTATGGAAATGACTATCATGAATTTGATGTATGGTTGTCATAACATTATAGCATAACTTGGGCAATTTCCTTTTATTTTTACTCTATATTGTGCTACTAACATCGATATATTATCTATTTCAATTCCTTTAAACAGTTGTAATCAGCTTACTACAGTAAGCACAGACTAAAGGCCAAAGACGAAAGCTTAAAAAGCAGTTGAAATTCTCAAGAATTGAGGCTGTCCTCTTGCAGCACCTATCACCGTCTCCAGAGACTCTGGGCAATTAGCAAACCCCATCCCTTTTAGTTGATTTACAGATATTTTAGAATAAGCTACTGTCTTTGTCTTTATTTCTTGCTTCATTTTGGGGAGGTATTTGTGGAAACCATTTCCCCAATTCTTTTTTTTTTTTTTTTTAAGATTTGAGAGAGAGAGAGAGAAGGAGAGAGACAGCATGTATGGGGGAAGGGGCAGGAGAAGAAGGGAGGCAGAGAAGATTCCCCAATGAATGGGGAGCCCAATGGGGAAGGGAGGGGGGGCTCAATTCCATGCTCCCTGAGCCAAAACAAAGAGTTGGAGTCTTAACAACTGAGCCACTCAGGCGCCCTCCTTTTACCAATTCTTATTTGACCACATATGACTGGGATTCTATTCAATAGGGATAATTTTCCTCAGTTGACATGATAAATTTCTAAACATTTATAATCCCCAAATAATCATGTACAGTTTGCTTTTCAGCTGATTTGTGAATCACACTTTCCCCTGCAAAAATCTAAGAAATCCTTTTATGGTTAAAATTATAGTACTCACTCCAGTAGAGAACTTACACATGATATAGAACATTACTTCTAAAAAATATGTTCCAAGTTTAGACTTGGGATTCCAGATACCTTTTCTGCCTCAGCAATGAGAATGGGTATTTCTTGACATTCCTAGTGGTGGCAACTATACAATTCCTTGTATTATTTCCTAAATATTCTTTTTGTTTTTTAATTTTTTAATTTTTAATTTTTTAAGTTTTTATTTGAATTAGTTAGTTGACATAGAGTGTAATACTAGTTTCAGGTGTACAATACAGTGATTCAACACTCCCATATAACACCCAGTCTAAATGTTCTTTTTTAGATTAGCTATCATTCTACTTTATTTATGTGAGCCAAATGAGATTTGATCTTAGGTATGTTTAAAAAGAGAGAATATAAAGCAATCTAAAAAAATTCAGCTTTAAATTTAGGTTACAATGGAAGAAAAATCGTTCTTAAAGGAGAAAGACATTGCCTTCATGAACACGTAACATATTCACTCTGACTCTCTGCAACAGAAATGTAATTAGGTCATGTGAAGCATTTCAATACATTGTTCAGTCCCAAGTGGGCACTAGCCCTCTCTTCTGTAAGAACGATTAAAATGAAGGTGCCTTTCTCTTTCTTGCGGGAAAGATAAACTGCTTCTATTTTCAAATTAAAGACAATGTAGTAATAACCTTCAAAACAGTCAGTACTGATACACAGAAAGAACAAGGAAACTAATTTAAAAAGGCAAGAGCAAATAAAAGTACCTCTTTTGCATTAGTGCATACTTCTGCTACCAAAATAGCACTGAAAAAATGTCAGAGCCCAACATACAAACTGTATCCCTTTGACTATCATGTATAAAGTGACAATACTTTCAAAAACTTTCAGAAAAGACTATGACAAAGTATTTATGAAAGAATTTATTTTTTTCCACAATGAAAACAGCTTTCCCCAATTATATAGGTAAAACATACTTATTGTTAAAAAATGAAAAATGGGTACTTATATATCCAAATGTATTAGTAATTGTTAAAATTTTAGAAGACATGAAAGGCACTCAGGGAACAAAGAATATTCCCCATTCTTCTTAATATCAATCTCTCATTAGCTGATCCATGAGCTTAGCCTGGAGGAGAGAGGGGGAAAGAACAGCTAGAGAATGTCTAGGATTCTCAGACCCTTCCCTTTGTTTCCATTTCCTGTCTTCTTACTCAGCTGTTCTCCCCTGGAATTAAGGCCTGGTCCCCCCTGATCTGTACTTTGATCTAAGAGGAAGGCAGCTGCTCTTGCACAGTAGGCTAAACCTGTAACCAGAGAAGCCAGCTAAGGCAATGTCCACCATATGGGTTCCCTAACAGAAAAAAGAGCCTGAGCCTTCCTGAGTTATTGACTGGGAGAGGAGTGGCAGGGGAAATTCTTTAGATGGCTTTCAAAAACAACATATTGCTCCGTTTTCCCTTCATTTACCCACATATAGTCACACAGTCTACTCCTACAGAGCCTGACCCCTAACTAGATCTAAAACTCACCAGTTTCTCTGTTCTGTCCTTACAGGTTTATGTAAATTAAATACACTCTTCCCAGCCATCACTCCAACAAACCACCTTGTTTTTATTTCCTCGTGGTAGTTACCACTCTCACAAATTGTGTTCATTTACTTTTTAACCTTATTTGTGTGCTTCTATATTGATGCCAGAACATAAGCACCTAGAGGGCAGGACCTTATCTTTGTTCCTCACTGTATCTTCAAGCTCCTAAAAGTGTCTGGCAGAGTAGTCAGTCAGTCAGAGTTTCATTGAATGATGGGTGAAGAAATAGATTTTATCCATTTATAAGCTAATCTGAAGGAAAGAACTTAATTAAAATGTATCAAGAAGAAATTATAGATGTAAAGTACACACAGTGTCCAGATCATTAACTGAATTGAGAAACTTAGCTAAAATAAACACCTTGGGAATACGAACCTTTTAAACTACCTAATTATGTAGTTTAATACAATTACATAGCAGACCATGTAAAACTATTAGCAGAGACAGAATAATCCAAAAGTTGATCAGAGTCAAAGCAGAAAGTACAAAATGAATTTTAAAGAAAGCGTTGTTTTTTGGTTTTATTTTTAAAATTGCTACGAAACATACATTACTGAAAAATAACAATTTTAGGGACACCTGGGTGGCTCTGTCATTTAAGCATCTGCCTTTGGCTCAGGTCATAAACTCAAGGTCCTGATAAAGATCCCCATGTTGGGCTCCCAGACCAGCGCAGAGTCTGCCTCTCCTTCCCCACCCCCACTTGTGATTTCCCTTTCTCTCTTTCAAATAAATAAAAGTCTTTAAAAAATCCTCAATTTTAGAAAAGGGAACCCTCCTACACTGTTGGTGGGAATGCAAGCTGGTGCAACCACTCTGGAAAACAGCATGGAGGTTCCTCAAAAAGTTGAAAATAGAGCCACCTTACGATCCAGAAATTGGCACTACTGGGTATTTACCCCAAAGATACAAACGTAGTGATCCAAAGGGGCACGTGCACCCGAATGTTTATAGCAGCAATGTCCACAATAGCCAAACTATGGAAAGAACCTAGATGTCCATCAACAAATGAATGGATATGTATACCACACATTTTATTTACCCACATTTGTTGATAGAGATTTGAGTCGTCTCCAACTTTTGGTTATTGTGAACAGTGCTGCTATAAACATTTGTGTTCAAGTAGTTACGAAAGTACTGTTTTTTACATTATGAAATAAGAGACAAAAATAATCTAATACAGATTAAAAACAAAACTATATAGCTAGGACAAATATAGGGGCGTATGATTATAATATTAACCTAAACACAAATTCAGAAGCCATAGAGGAAGAAAAATTTACATCTGAATATTTTAAGTAAAAAATTTGGAACAAAGAAAAATAAAGTTTTCTTGGAAATCATTAAGAAAATACAAACAATCCATAGGGAAAAAAGCAAATAAATAATAAATTCACAGAATAATCGAATATATTCAAATAGGTACCACTTATCTAAACTAGCGAAATTTAAAAAAATACTGATAATATCTAATGCTAGCAGAAATGAGGAAATTCTTTAATATTCTTAATATTTAATATTCTTTCATATTCTCTATTATGCTACTAAAAGAAAACAAATTGAATAATCTTTTAGGACAGTTTAAAAGCATCTATTAAACCATAAAATATATGTATTTCATGATCCATCAAACCAATTTCTACAAATGTATGGGGAATATATTTTTAAAATGTGCATATACATGCAGTAACAACAATGATACAATGATCATGATTATAACAGCATACATTTTTTTTTTAAGATTTTATTTTATTTTATTTTTTTTTAAGATTTTTATTTATTTATTTGTCAGAGAGAGAGGGAGAGAGAGCAAACGAGCACAGGCAGACAGAGAGGCAGGCAGAGGGAGAAGCAGACTCCCTGCCGAGCAAGGAGCCCGATGTGGGACTCGATCCCAGGACTCTGGGATCACGACCTGAGCCGAAGACAGCTGCTTAACCAACTGAGCCACCCAGGCGTCCCTAACAGCATACATTTAAATAACACATATAATGACTCAGGTACTGTTCCAAGTATTTACATATATTATATCTCGTTTAAGGATCACTACAACTCTACAAAGTAGGGACCATTATGATCTCCATTTTAAGGAAGAGGAAATGGAAGAAGAGAGATTGAATAAATTCCTCAAGGCCATACAGTAAGTCAGTCATGGGGATTAAGATATGAATCCAGTCAGTGTGACTTTAGATCCATTTTTTAAAAAATTTTTATTTATTTATTTGACAGACAGAGATCACAAGTAGGCAGAGAGGCAGGCAGAGAGAGAGGAAACAGTTTCCCTGGAGAGCAGAGAGCCCGATGTGGGGCTCAATCCCAGGACCCTGGGATCATGACCTGAGCTGAAGGCAGAGGCTTGACCCACTGAGCCACCCAGGCACCCCTCCATTTTTTTTTTTTTTTTAAGATTTTATTTATTTATTTGACAGAGCAAGACATACTGAGAGAGGGAATACAAGCAGGGGGAGTGGAAGGAGAAGCAGGCTTCCCGCCAAGCAGGGAGCCCAATGCGGTACTGGATCTGAAGACCCTGGGATCATAACCTGAGCTGCAGGCAGGTGCTTAACGACTGAGCCACCCAGGCACCCCCAGATCCATATTTTAAACCACAAGAATGACACAATTGGGTAAAGATAAATATGTAACAAGTAGATAAATACTCACTTTAGCCTTGTTTTCAGTAATGAAAAATATCTAAATTAATAGGTAAATGGTTAAAATAAGTAGATCAGGGGCGCCTGGGTGGCTCAGTGGGTTAGGGCCTCTGCCTTCGGCTCAGGTCATGATCCCAGGGTCCTGGGATCGAGCCCTGCAATGGGCTACCTGCTTGGCGGGGAGCCTGCTTCTCCCTCTCCCTCCCTCTCTACTAGTCCCCCTGCTTGTGCTCTCTTGCTCTCTATCAAATAAATAAATGAAAAAAAAAAAAACAACACAAATTTCTGAATTCCAAGAAACTCAGTTCCTTTAACAATCTGGAGAGTACAGAAGTTCAAAGACTGTTGAGAATTCATGGGGAAAAAACCCAAACAATACAATTATTTTTCTGAATACATGGAAACAATAGTTAGTATAAGTCCTTTTAGAATCAAGTTGGTACTGAACATGGAAGAACCAGAATAATTTTGGGAGGAAAAAATTTATTGTGTCTTATAATTTACTTAATACTTCTATGGATGTACACTGTGTCAAACAATAAAAATACCCTGTTGATAAGGGCAGTTATGATGCTGGCTCATGATGCCATTATGATGCCAGTTATGATGCCGCTCATGGAGCGGACAAACTAATAGGAAAGAAAAGTAAAAAACAAGTAAAGACATAAACAAAATAATTATAGCATGTGATGAGTGTTATAAAAATAGGGTATTATGGTAAAGAATAATAGAAGGAGAGGGACCTATTTGTGAAAGAATAGCCCAAGATGGCCTCTCTGAAGAACTACTGAGCCAGCCAAGAGAAAAACTGGGAGATTTCTGATAGAAGAAACAGCAAATGCAAAAGCCTCAGTATAGTCTAGGTATTATAATTAGAGCAAAACATGCTGGGGAGAAAGCTTTGAGGTGATGTTGGAGAGGTAAGTAGTGGTGAGACTATATAAGGTCCTATATCAGAGCAAACAGTTTGGGTTTTATTCTAAGTACAATGAAAAGTTACTAAGTAATTAGAAGAGATTTATATGATCTAATTTAAGTTTAAAAATGTACAAAATGGGTACAAAATGGATTCTAAGGGTATCAAAATAGAAGGAAGGAGGCCAGTTAGGAAACTCAGATGGAGAGGGCCTTGGATGGCAGGAGTAGAGACCAGGAAGAGTAAATGGATTCAGATTACACTTTTGGAGGTAAAATTGACAAGATTCCCAGACTGTTTGGACATAAGAAGAAATGAGGAATTGAGAATGCTTGCCCATTTATGCCTTAGCAACTCAGTGTGGATGGAGGTAATATTTATTGAAAGAAGAAAGACTTAAAGGAAACCAAAGAACAATGTTCCTGAAGCTAAGGGAACAATGTTTTGCTAAGAAGGGAATGGTCAATTGTGTCAAGTGCTGCCGAAGAATTCAAGTAAGGTGAGGAGAGATAAATACCTACTGGATTTGGCAACATGGTGACTCCTGATGTCCATGACAAATGCACTTCCATCACAACAGAATGGAGGAAAGTCACACTGCAATGGGCTGAAGAGTGAATGGAAGGTGAGGAAGTTGGTTATGTATAGACAGCTCTTAAATGTTGTTTTTCTCAGAAGATCAGAGATATGGGGTTATAACTTAAGGGGGGAAAGGGCAGGGCTAGGAAAGAGTGGTCAATGGAGAAATGGTTTTGTTTTTGTTTTTTTAAGATAAAAGTTACCAAAGCATGTTTGTTGTTAAGAGCACTCCAGAAGACAGGGAAAGACTGAGGAACAGGAGGTCTGCAGTTTTAGAACAGTGGGCATGGTCAGGGCTTCACATTACACATCAGCCTCTCTATTGAAATGTAAGCAAGCACGGGTGCCTGGGTGGCTCTTAAGCGTCCAACTCTTGGTTTCAGCTCAGGTCTGATCTTGGGGTTGTAAGATTGAGCCCTGTGTGGGGTGCTATGCTCAGCATGGAGTCTACTGGAATTTCTCTCTCCCTCTGTCCCTCCCCCTACCCCCCTACCCTACCCTTTCAAGTAAATAAATAAGCCTTTAAAATAAATAAATATAAATAAGCATATTTACATATGTTAGAGGACAGTTGCCACTTCCAGGTTTTCTACATGTATTTTCATAATCATGGCTATGTAGATGACAGGGTGAAGAAGACCACATTAATTGGATTTTAAAGTAAAAAAATAAAACAATATGGGATGCCTGGGTGGCTCAGTTGGTTGGGCAGCTGCCTTCGGCTCAGGTCATGATCCCAGTGTCCTGGGATCGAGTCCCACATCGGGCTCCTTGCTTGGCGGGGAGCCTGCTTCTCCCTCTGCCTCTGCCTGCCACTCTGTCTGCCTGTGCTTGCTTGTTCTCTCTCCCTCTCTCTCTATCAAGTAAATAAATAAAATCTTTAAAAAAAAAAATTACCCACCTTAAAAAACAAACAAACAAAAAACAAACAACAATATAAAATCACCACATGATAAAATTAGAACTTATGAAAAGAAAAAAATCCATATAACTTTTTAATTTAAAAACAAAACAAAACAAAATCTTACCTCTCGTTTGTCTAAAGCAGCATATTCAGCTTCTATTTCTTCAGCTTCGGGATCTCGTGAGAACACCATTTGTGATTCCAGATTGAGAGCCAAATCTTTGTGGTGTTGCTTTTCAGCACAATCACAAGGAGTATCTTTATTTTCATTCTCGGCAAATAAATCTCCTCCATGTTTTACTAAAAGCTAAGAGAGATATTTTCAAAAACTTGCAACCACAGATTTAAACAAGTTATTTCATGCTACATATTTGAAAAAATAACTATATAATGAAACACACCGAAAACATAAAGTATGTACTTGGAATGACAAAAGTTATTTAGATACCAGTGGCTTCTGATTTTAAGATGGCAATTCTTATTTATTGGTATTAGGGTGATTTCCTTTGATTAAAAACAGTAACAACAAAAGCCAATTTATTAAACTTTAAAAAGAAATAATTATACATTCTGTCCAATAAAAAAAATAAAGTTTTACTTAAAAATAAAAGCATTTTATGGTTAATCAAAGCTTTAGATTTTATAAATTTCTATAAATTTTCTTAAACAAGAACACTGGAGATACTGTTACTTTAACCACTAATGACTGAATGCCTGACATGGCAGGCAAAAATTTTCATTTATATCCTCATTATCCAGTCCAACACTGAACTGAAATTAGGAAGAGAAAATCACTGAAGCAAAACTGTTTCCAACAGTCCTCAAAGTAAGTGATGAGAATAAGCACTGATAACCAAGTTGGGAAGATACTGCATCAAACAATCTTTCAATTTTTAAAGGTGGGATTTTGCCCAAAGAAATCTCACCTTAAAAATACATCAAGGAATAAAAACAAAACAAAACATGGAAGAGTGACTTGTCTTGTTTACTACTGAGGTTTCCGATAGTTTTGCAAAGTTAAATATGCTGTTACTAAAGGCTGTCGGTTCAAATTTCCCCATTAGGTCTGCAGAGACATTATTAGGAAGGACGTAAATGCCATGAGGATGACAATCTAGGACATAATCTACCTTAAAGAATAGTGGGACAATTAGTCATGGAGCTGATTCTTTTATAGAATTCAGTCATGACTACAATAATATAGTAACAGCCACCAGTTAGTGTCTTCTAAGTTCCAAGCACTATTTTAAGTATTTCAAGTACACATTCTTATTTATAAACAATCCCAGGGACAGTATGATGTCTCAGAAAAGTTAAGTAACTTGACCAAAGTTACCCACCTATTAAGCAGAAGAAGTGAGATTCATACAGAAATTTGACCAATTTCTTATAACTATAACTGGCTATTGTTCTGCCACAAGAATAGCTTGATCACATAAATTAAAAGAAGTCAAATGCATCCTGGGTCCATGGTAAAGTTCTACCCAGATCTTACTTATGATCTAAATATGAATAGTTTCAGTTTTCATTTTTTTATGTCATTAAATAAAAATTTTCTTCCATATAATTTTATCTCCCCTCCCTCCAACAAACACAGTGATCTTCTTATAAAGTTCCTTTATTGCTTTTGGAACTGGAATCCTTATGATTCTTCCATAGTCATCCCAAGAGGCCTGATGAAATAAGGGACTTCTCAATGTCGGGCCTGAAAGCAATGGGCTAATTTAACAAGCCCAATGGATATGACTTCAGCTTCTTGCTCAAGGCTGAGGGTGTATCTCAGGGTAAAAAAAAAAAAAAAAATTTTTTTTAAATTATAAAAGCAAGCACAGGAACAAATCAAGAAGAATATGGCTTATGGCCACAAAGCGTAAAATATTTACTCTTTTTACATCTGGCTCTTTACAAAAAAAATATGCTAGGCATCGCTCTAAGCAGTCACTGTTGCAGCCACATTCTAGAGCCCGAGGGCAAGGTCATATTAGCTGCTATCTGCCTAGCAAATAGAACCTCTAGAACCTCTCTAGTTGAAGTGTGGTCTAGGGACCAGTAGTACTACCTGGGAGTTTGTTAGAAACGCTGAATCTCAGCATAACCACCTATACCCTTCCCTCCCACTCCAGGCTTCTGAATCAGAATCTGATTCTGATGTCCAAGAGATTCTTATGCATATAAAAATTTGAGGGGTTAGTGGGTTAAGTGTCTGTCTTTGGCTCAGGTTGTGATCTCAGGGTCCCGGGATTAGCCTGTGTTGGGCTCCCTGCTCAGCGGTGAGTCTGCTTCTCCCTCTCCCTCTGTCCTTCATCCCTGTTCTCTCTCTCTCTCTCTCAAATAAAGGAATAAAATCTTTAAAAAATTTTTGATAAGCAGTGACCCTAGACTACTACCTATGTTGCTGTTGAAAAGGATATGTTTATATGACCTAACATACTCAGTACTGGTAACTTGCAAAAGTCCACAGACTTACCATACCTATAGCAGAGTCTATTACTGTTTTTAGCCATTCTGCTTTCTCTATAGCTTATCTAATCCTAACAGAGAATTAACTATTTGCTTCTGACTACTATGGAATTAGGAGAGCTGACTTTATTTTCTGGTTCTTTATTCAGAGTAGTAGAAAATGATTTCTGAAATGCATACTGGGAAAGCTTTCAAAGCCGTGATTTGATTTCCTTTACAACAGATATTACCATAAGAGAGATTCTAAATATCAGCAAACAAGATAAATCATTTTTAACTTAATGCTCCATTCTTTAGGAAAGACAACAAAATTTAAGAGGTTGTGGTATTCTAGAATATTGGTAAGGGGAACCTTTTTAAAAGGATATGCTGGAGTATAGACTGCATTCTTTGGCATTAAAAAAAAAATGGGTGTGTGAAGAAGGCATGTGTGAGAAGTCATTGCTGAGAGTCACTGCTGAACATATTTGCAACTTGGACGAGATTTCTGGCCTTCTAATAATCTGTCTTTGAAATGGGTCCTCAAATGACTGGAGTGGAGGTGAGGAACTACAACGACCTATATCTCATTGCTGCAATTGTCACCTGGAGAAAAACTCCTAACTGGTGATGACATGCAGGGTCTATGTTTGCAGCTTTGTTTTGGCAGGGAAAACCAGCATTGTGTACTTCTGGCACAGAAGCTAGCTAACAGCAGTACTGCTTGACACTGGAGCAATACTTTAAAAAAGTGCTTCAGCTTGCTGACACTTGGGGCATGAAGTTGGGAACATCAATAAGTGAAAGATGTATTAGGTAGGGTAGGTATCAGTGAAACTGATGCTACAAAAGTCAGGTGTTCTGCTTATATATAATAAGGGACTTATATCTGGTTCTGAAGAGGTAGTTTTTTTTTTTTTAATGCTTCAACCAAAGCATTATAACTATCAATTTCCTCACTCTTAAAGCAAAGAGAACTGAACACTTTATTCAAATGGGACTGTTAGCCTCTCTTGCACACTCGGCAGTACATAAAATGTTCTACCTTAAAAGAAACATCCAATTATCACTATCTCAACACATCTGTTCATTTATTTTGCCTTCCTTTCTCTTTATAATCTCAGAGGAAGAGGGGTAGTAGGGCAGCCCCTAGTATGTAAGACAAATCCCTTCCCACCTCTTTGATCCATAATCTATCTAAATAGCTGGACTCTGGACAAATCAACTCTGGACAAATCAATTAACTCTTTAAGTCTCTATATGCACGGGTCCATCTGGAAAATGAGGCTTATATAATCCTGAGAAAACATGTTACAAAACAAGATGACTGTTAAAGTCTTTTCTAGTTGAAAATCACCATTTCTTCATCTCTATTTCTTATATGACCTTGAGTACTCCATTACCCCTCCATCTTCACTCTTTCTGGTACAGGTGTTCTTTACCTTAATTCTGTTATCCTTCCAGTTACTTTCCTAATATTTTCCTTTATTTCTTAGCCACATTTTTCAAATTAGTGATGGACACCCACTGTCTCTCCACTTCCTTAGAAAAGACTCAATTATTCCCAGCAGTTTGACTTCTATGCTAACCATTTCACTAAAACAGTATTTCTGAAAATCATTAGTACTCTCAAATTCAACAGCTTTTTTCAGTCTTCTAACTGCCTTACCTTTTTGCAGCATGTCACATGTCTGATTACCTCCTCCCCTTGAAATCTTCTCTTGATATCTGTGACAGTATTAAACCAGTTCTCTTCTCTGCTTTTTCTATTTGCTTCCCAGGCCACTTCTTCTCCTTTTTTTTTTTTTTTAAGATTTTATTTGTTTATTTGACAGACAGAGATCACAAGTAGGCAGAGAAGCAGTCAGAGACAGAGAGGGGGAAGCAGGCTGTCCGACAAGCAGAGAGCCTGATGCGGGGCTCAATCCCAGGACCCTGAGATCATGACCTGAGCTGAAGGCAGAGGCTTTAACCCATAGAGCTACCCAGGAGCCCCCACAGGGCATTTCTTTTCACTCACTTTAAACACAGGCATTCTCCAAATAGGCGCTATGACTTTAACTCTAGTTTTGTCTATAATCTAAATCTTTCCTTGGATTTCTCATCTCTACCTTATCTTGTTTTTAGTTATCAACTCTATGCAGATGACAATTCTAAATTTATATTCTTTTTTTAAAAAAGATTTTATTTATTTATTTGACAGAGAGAGGCACAGCAAGAGAGGGAACACAAGCAGGGGGAGTGGAAGAGGGAGAAGCAGGCTTCCTGTTCAGCAGGAAGCCTGATGTGGGACTCGATCCCAGGACCCTAGGATCATGATCTGAGCCAAAGGCAGACGCTTAATGACTAAGCCATGTAGGTGTCCCTAAATTTATATTCTTTACCCCCAAACAACTTGTACTAATTTTCAATAGCCTGAAAGACCTAAGACCTCAATTTCCATCCTTCTAAATGAAAACTCAGTATGTTCTCCCTTCCTTTCAGCAAATTCCCTTACCTCATCTCACTTTTTAAATTTGTTAATTGTCAGCAGGCTTCAAAGTGAGCCAGGTTCAAAACCATGCTCATTCTAATTAAAAATAATTTATTCTACTCGAATTATAAACAATGATATCAGATTGTTATAGAAAAGGTGGAAAACCAGAAAAAAAAAGGTGGAAAACCAATAAAAGAACAACTGTATCACCCAAAGATAGCTTAACATTAATATTAACATTTTAAAGCCTCCATCATTTTTTTAAAAATTGCACACATTTAACTTCTGCAAGCTCTAGGCCCAAGGAGGGGCTTGAACTCATGATCCTAAGAGTCACGTGCTCTGTGCTCTACCGGCTGAGCCAGCCAGGGGCCCTTAAAGTCTCCATCATTTTAAACCCTTAGTCTCCCCTGCTTTCTTGTATCAACTGGCCAAGTTACCAAATGCTACCAAGTCCTCACAATGTCCTTTGCATCCACCTTACTCTTTCCGTTTCCAAAACCACCACTCAAATCGAGGCTCTTTATCAGTTCCTACCAGAATTAGTGTAATAATCTAAAACCTATCACTCCCTCTACTACACTGGTTTTCAACCCTGGCTGACCACCGGAATCAGCTGAAGTTTCAAATATTGATATATTTGGGCTCCACCCTCGGTAATGCCAATTTTATTGATCTGAGACACGGTCTACACTATGAGATTTTTTTTGGTGCAGCCAGTTTACAATCACTATTCCAGCACAAAAGTTTTCAAACTGTGTGAGAATCATCCAGGTGGCCTAACAGTCACATTAGAGGGAACCAGGGTAGGGATTAGATATATGTACTTTTTACAAAAAGTGATTTGATTCCATTGTAGGTGTCCCACTAACTATGTTCTAAGTCAGGGCTTCTCAAACCTTAATGTGAATATGAATCACCTTGGAATCTTGTTAAACTACAGATTCAGGGGATGCCTGGGTGACTCAGTAGGTTAAGCACCCGACTCTGGATTTTGGGTCAGGTCATGATGGCAGAGTTCTGGGATTGAGCCCCACATCAAGCTCCTTGCTCAGTGGGGAGTCTGCTTCTCCTTCTCTCTCTGCTCCTCTCTCTGCTCCTCCCTCTGCTCTCTCTCTTTCTCCAAAATAAATTTTAAAAATCTTAAAAAAAACCACAAAACTACAGATTCAGATTCATATGGTCTGGGATGAGGCCTGAGATTGTGCATTTCCAAGAAGTTTCCTAAATAACTGATGCCAATGTCAATCTGAGGACCATCCTTTGTGTAGCAACGCTTCAAAACACTGATTTACAAGTCTGCCATTCAAATCTATTGTACATAACCACCATTAGGCTAATCTTACTATATTTGCTTTCATAATAGTCCTTCTCCAATCAAAAATTTTCAATGGCTCACTTTTCTATAAATAAATTCCAAATTATTGACTTTGACATTAGTATTTTCTACTTGGTATGGCCTCTATCTTCATTTTAAGTCATCTGTCTAATCACTCTTCTGCAAAATACTTTAACCTGCATATGTCTGAGACCTAGGACAGTGCTTCTCAAACTCTGACATGTAAACAAATAACTAGAGGAATTTGCTTAAAACTTGGGAGTATAGCCCCAAAGACTGATTTAGAATCTGGAGGCCTGGTAGGCCCAAGACTTTGTATTTATAACAAGCTCCCAGGAGTAAGTGATGCTGCAGGCCTGAGGGGCACATTTTAAATATCTTCCTCTAGGGGCGCCTGGGTAGCTCAGTGGGTTAAAGCCACTGCCTTCGGCTTGGGTCATGATCCCAGGGTCGTGGGATCGAGCCCCGCATCGAGCCCTGCATCGGGCTCTCTGCTCTGCGGACAGCCTGCTTCCTCCTCTCTCTCTCTGCCTCTCTGCCTACTTGTTATCTCTATCAAATAAATAAATAAAATCTAAAAAATAAAAATATCTTCCTCTAAATACTGAAATCTTAACTATTCAAATCATACTAGTACCCATGCAATCTTCCAGGATAAGCAAAATTAAAATGGTCTTCCCTCCCTTCAATGCCTATAACATTTACTGCCCAAATAATTAATACAGCTATTGCATTGTTAATATTTTGGAGGCAATAAGGAAGTCATAGCTTACTTGAATAAATCTTAGAAAACCAAGGCTCAGGTAGGCAAAGTACCTAAATTGTTGAGCTGTGACTACAACTTCTGTAGTGTCTTTTCAGTTTTAAAACTCCACGTGCTAAAAACATAGTATAATTAAGTGAAACTCTTCAGGCTGACCTGTGAATGGTTTTTAGGGCTTTTCACTGAAGTGTGAAATGCTCTGATAGCTGCCAAAGTGTCAAATAGGCCTTATGGCTGTAAAGGGAAAAGTGACTTACCACCTTTAGTTTTCTAGTGACCTCTATTTGATCCGACAATAAGTAGCTACACTTAAAGCTTTGAATAAGCAACTAGGACAGGGGTGCATAGGAAATATCTAAGATAATGCTCATTTTATGAAATAAATGAATAAATGAATAAATAAATGAAATAAAGCATTTATTTTAAATGCATTTTAAAATGCATTTATTTTAAATATTTTTTAATATTTATTAAATATTATTATTAAATAATATATTTATATATAATATATAATATATATGATATATTTAATAATTTATTAAATGTTATTATTAAATAATATAAATATTAAAATAATATTTTAAATATTATTTATTTTAAATAAATGCATTTATTTTAAAAGCATTTTAAAAAATGCTTTTCACAAAGAATGAAACACTATTAAAAGCAATAACCTCCACATATCAACCATTTATTGAATCACTATGACAGGAAAAGCACTAATATAAATAAAATGAGGCTTAATGACTAGGCTGGCTCTTAGGAAGTCGGGCAAGGGGAGAAAAATCACTGGGCTTTTATTTGGGCCATGCTAATAGACCTAACCCACCATTCTTCTCCAAAGTCCATCTGTATTCCAAAGAAATAGAAAAACAAAAACTCAGCAACTAAGAAAAAAGTGTATTATTTATTGGACTAAATTCCTGTAAGATTGTTTTAATGGAGTTCCATTTTTGTGCACTGGGCATCTATAACACAGCATTTAAAAAATTCTTTGTAATCTTACAAAAAAATCTTTGCTTTTCTCTTCTGATCCTTTGTATAATACAGGAGTCCAGTGCAAACTGTGAGCCAAATCCAGCCTGTACAGTCCATATAGCTCTATTCTGCAAATGAGTGGCAGGAGGTTGATGCAAAAAAAAGACAAACACAAAGACAAAAACCAGGCCAGGGTAAATTCAGGTATCAAGATTAGATAAAGGTATAATGATGGGGTCAGTAATAGAAGGCGGTCACGAGGAGGAGCTAGAGGGTAGAAAGACAGTACAGTTTTTGGTATGTTGAATTTGACAGACTCTTGGAATATCAATATAAGGAAGTCAACTAGGCAGCAATATAACATGAGGAACTTCAGGGCTAGATATTCCATTGCAATAACTTATACCAATCTACTGATATCTTCATACCAGGAAGTTTCCAGAAGAACTCTATAATTAAGAGGTTCTCGGTGTGATTGTGTGTGTGTGTGTGTGTATGTGATATGTACATTTAGCTTATAAGAAGATGGGGAAAATTTAAGGTTAATATTTTATTTCTATGGTTCAAAATAATGAGCCATAAAGAACTGTTTAAATTATTAAATGTTCATATGAAATTGTCACCTGATGAGTTACCAAGTCTCTCTTTAAATAAACATAGAGAGAAAAACATCTTGAACCACTAGAGAAGGCATATTTCCATAGATATAAGAGTTCAAAACAAAACAAAACAGGTTGGCCTTAACTATGGAATAAAATAATCAATTTAGACTTAAAGCCCCTACACTGAAAATGGGATGTATTTTAGAGCAATCAAAGATCAACAGAAAATTAGTGTTCAAAGAGGTCTTTTGAGATAATGGAGATAGTTTTCTCTTGGATGGCTGGAATTGATAATCTCAAAGAGGTTTAGTAAATAGTCACTGTGAAGACCAAGACTAGAAACCAGTACTCTCTTTATCATACTATGATCTCTTAGCATCCTGAAAAAATTAATAAATACTTGATAACACTCTTTTAACTCAAGGAGTATGATACCACATGAAGATACCTATAGATTAATACTGTAGGAAGTACAGTTATTAGATTCTATATTTCAAGGCATTTATTTTATTCACTAGTATTAGTAAACACACCAAGAGCTCTGAAAATTAAAGTACATTTCCAACGGAACCTCTTCTAGTTTAATGAATAGTAAGCATTATAAAAAGTCAATCAAGGACTAAGGCTGGGCAAGTATATAGTCAAGTATACGTAAGAGATTAACTTTATATAGGTAATGCTGGAATTTGCTGAGGAACACTACAATAAATACAACCAAGGTATTTATAGGGTTCTATTTGGGATGTTTTATTAAGTCAATGAATTTCTCTGAATATAGAAAATGAAAAGTTACCAAATGGTGTGATTTATGAATGTGATATGCTGACAGATCAAACAGTTAAAACATACACACACATTCATTCACACAACGCAAATCAGGACTGTCAATTCAGGATAAACTTAGCACTAATTTCCTTCGCTGAGCAAAAAAAAAAATACTGGTAAAAAACACTGCACTCAATTTTTGGGAACAATTTAATAAGCATGTTGCTGTAAACATACTTCAAAATCAACAAGTACTAAAGCAATGCTTATAAGAGAATTTTTGGAAGCAAGATATTAAAGCAGCAAAATAAGAGAATTATTATTACTATCAAGAATAAGCTATTTTCTACTCTAATTCACTGAGAAATACAATGCAACCCCATCAATAATGATGAGTCACTTCAGCAGAGATTCCTTCACAGGAAATGAGAACAGAACAATATACAAAAAGGTTTATGCAGGGGCGACTGGGTGGCTCAGTGGGTTAAGCCTCTGCCTTTGGCTCAGGTCATGATCTCAGGGTCCTGGGATCGAGCCCCGCACCAGGCTCTCTGCTCAGCAGGGAGCCTGCTTCCGCACCTCTTCTGCCTGCATCTCTGCCTACTTGTGATCTCTCTCTCTCTGTCAAATAAATAAATAAAATCTTAAAAAAAAAAAAAAAGGTTTGTGTAAAAAGCCTCAGGAATTCCACCGATAGGAGCGCACACACTCCCTCCCACCCCACCAATCCTAGGACATCCTTCCACCACACTGTAAATCAATGTTAGAAAGCACTGCTTACAAAAATAGTTTCAAGTTAATGACTGTCACTAACTTACTAGTGGGCAAAGGTGACAAAACCCCAAGAGATAAAATGACTAAGATTCTAGAAGATTAATCAGTATCATAACTAATAGCAATAAACAAAGGATAAGATCAGAAGGATTTTTAAAGTAAAAAGAACTGTCACTTCAGATACACTAAAGAAATCATATAAGTGGCTGTAAGCTTTTTTTTTTTTTTAAGATTTTATTTATTTATTTGTGAGAGAGAGAGAGAGAGCGAGCACAGGCAGACAGAGAGGCAGGCAGAGGCAGAGGGAGAAGCAGGCTCCCTGCCAAGCAAGAAGCCGATGTGGGACTCGATCCCAGGACGCTGGGATCATGACCTGAGCCGAAGGCAGCTGCTTAACCAACTGAGCCACCCAGGCGTCCCTAAGTGGCTGTAATCTTTTAAAACGCATAAGAAAATGAAAGACATTCATATTTTAATATCTTTATCAATTTAGAAGTATAAAATATATATGTGAGTAACATTAAAGAAGTATTAAATTTTCAGATACGTATTTTAATCTGATTAGGATCACTGCTCTTCCATCAAAGGTCTAAGGTTTGGTAACATAGATACTCTGTAATCCAATCTATAATGCTCTCCACTCACACTTTAATATATCTATACAAAAGAATTTCTATAATAAGTATAGATTGACATGAATGTAGCTGACAAAAACCCATTTTATTGTATGTATAGCAGTGATAATACCATGAAGAGTAAGGATTTCCTAGCTTAGTTATGATCCTGTATTACATGGCTGATTTTATCTAAGCCTATTGTTATATATGAAATCCAAAAATGGAAAAATTAAAATGCAATATAAAAATTAAAATGCAATATAGTATTCAGGAATATATTAATGCAGATTAAACAGAAAACCTTTTAAAACATTTTAAGTTACAAAGGTTTTTTAAAAGACCAAAATAAATATATTCATTAATATTTATCCCTTGCTTAGGGAACTGATCAATTTTAGGTAATATAAGTCCCATGGCTAAGATTTGCCATATCCAACATGCATAAACTGGCTTCTAAAAATCAGCCAAAAAGTAGAACATATCTCTACCAAAACCCTTACTCTAAGTGACAAGTGTTTAATTGATGACTGTGATCTTCAGGAATGTTAGCCAATTCTTAATTGCCCTTGATTCCATTTTATTCCCAAAGTGGACTGTTTATGGGTTTATTTTTAATCTTTCCCTAAAACAGGGGAATGACTTTATTTAAAAGATATCCAGATTCTCTTAGAACCATAAAGAGGACAAAAAGGACTAAGGTAACTAAAGTAACTGTTAAGATAAGCAAAGAAAACTCTGATTATTACATGTTACCAAGACACAACTTTTACAGAATGTAGAATATTAAAAAACAGTTTTACCTCGACACAGGTTTTCATCCCTGAGGCAGCGGCATAGTGCAGGGGTGTGTTTTTTTTGTTATCAACGGCATCAATAGCTGCTCTCTCATATTCTCCTTGGTCAAGTTTTGCTCCTTTCCATCTTAAGATCATCTGCAGACAATCTGCTCTTCTGAAATCATCTTCTGCGGGCCGTGCTAAGCGAGGATGAAGGGCGCCTTCAGATATCATAATTTGAGGTCCCATACATAACAAATGCATAGATGTTTCATTGTGCACATTCCGTTTATTTGGATTTCCATCTCTACCAAAAAGAAAAGTCCTAAAATGGTAAAGAAAAAAATGAAAACCAGTGTCTCATCTTGAAAGAACACACAGAAGATAAATTTAAAAGATAAACTCACTTCTAAGCTGTTAATAAAATGTCTACTGAAGCTTTTTTCAAAATAAGCTGTATGACTAATTCTTACAGTTATAAAAAACCCCATTCTAAAACAAAATACTAAGAGAAAGAAGGGTAAGTATCTTTATGGTATTTGCTAATAAGAGAAGGGGGATAGAAGGGAAAAGAAAAGGGAGGAAAAATAAAGGAGAAGTAAAGAAAAAAGGAAGGAGCAGGGGGAGGAAAGGAACAGGAAGGGCCACATGAGACTCATATGTCACTCACATGAATGCCTGAGTGTACATTATTAAACATTCCACACCAACTTTTCTTTATTGTTCTGCCCTATTTCTTAGTTACATCTTTACTTAATAAGGACAGTGACACTTAAGCACAGGAAGTAGTGCATAAGTCTAGGACTAATTTTTAAATCTAGGAAAAATTTTCTCTAAAAGTCATTGGTGAATACTATTTACACAGTGTAATACTTTTTGAGGGGGATAAGTTGTGGTCAGTTCTAGAAGACCAAGATTTAATTCCAAAGTGGTAGCCTTTACCAATGATAGGTCTAGGTGAGCTCCCTTAACTAATTCCAAACCTAGATCTGACAGTTATGCCTAGCTCCCTAATACATCCTTGATCTAGGATCACAGGATTAATAGTTGAGCCAATTCAGTGGCTATAAGATACTGGAAAATGAATTGGGAAAAAAAACCCTCCTATAATATAGTCAGCCTATGCTAGAAAACACACAAATACATTATGAAATGGGAATATAAATCCCATATCTGAAGATGAGTGCCTACATTTACTGTGGAGGGCTGGTATCATTTGCATTTCTATGTCCAAGTACAGAACAGCAAAGGGAAGACAGCAACGCCAAACTCTAACCCCTAGTTAAATCTGGATTGCTTTTAGGTTAGTTTTAGCTTAGACATATGGGTCTGACAGAAAAAACTGACAATAAAGAAGCTAGGATGGACGCTTCAATTTGAATGAGATAGCCAAGCTGGAAAGCTCTTATGAGAAAAAGGTTAAGTAGGAGGTCCTAAGGCAGAAGATCCCAGACAACTCTGGATTTTTCCTGTTCTTCTCATTCAGGAGTCTACAGAGCTCAGCTGTAGAGCCCTTCAAAACCAGTCTATTAGGGTTTTAGCACTACACTGATTTGAACTGTCCTGAAAGTAGACATGGAGTTGCAGGAGCAGGAACAAATAAATTATTATTACTTGTAATAACTATGTCAGTTCCTCATACCCCAATTCTTCCCACTGGGAAATTGCAATTAGAGCCAGATCAGACATTACTCTGTATGTACTGGGGTCTGCACTATAGGTGAGTATGGTAAGCGGAATAAGGTCCCCACCCCAAAAAGATCCATGTCTTAATCCCTGGAACCCAAGAATATGTTACCTTACACGGTAAAAGGACTTTAGAGGTGTGATTAAGTTGGGGTTCTTAACATGGAAAATTAGCCTGGATTAACCAAGTGAACCCAATGCAATCACAAGCCCTTTTAAGAGGAAGACAGGAGGGTCAAGAGTCAAAGAGAGATTGGAAGATGGAAGGAAGCTAAGATGTTTCTTTTAAAGATGGAGGAAGGACCGGGGCCCCTGGGTGGCTCAGTGGGTTAAAGCCTCTGCCTTCGGCTCAGGTCAAGATCCCAGGGTCCTGGGATGGAGCCCCACATGGGGCTCTCTGCTCAGCAGGGAGCCTGCTTCCTCTTCTCTCTCTCTCTGCCTGCCTCTCTGCCTGCTTGTGATCTCTGTCAAATAAATAAATAAATATTTAAAAAAAAAAAAAAAAAGATGGAGGAAGGACCCACAAGCCAAAAAGTGCAGGCAGCTTTAGGAAGCTGGAAAAGGAAGGAAGGGATTGATTCTACCCTAGAACATCCAGAAGGAATATAGACCTGCTAACACCTTGAGTTTAGTCCAAGAGGAACACTTCAGATTTCTGATCTCTAGAGCTTTGATATAATAAATTTGTGTTAAGTTTTTAAGTTTGTGGTACTTTGTCACAGCAGTAATAGCAAGTTAATATAGCAAGGAGCCCTAAAAATAAGATTATGGAAGGGTTATACAGCAGACTCCTCCCCTCTGGAGGCAGGGTGGAAAAACCTATCCGTGAGTTTAAACAAAAGATCTTAGGGAAGATCTTGCGTATATCTCTCAGGGGATGAGAAGACTAGCATCTGAGTTTACATAGGGAATGTCTCCATGGTCTCAGATCGTACCCACTCCTCATCCCCCTTCAAATGTAAATATCAATCTCCTGGGAGGTAAATCTCTCTGGAGTTCTCAATCTCTATTCAGTCACAGTTTAATTTCCAAAGCTTGTCTTTTAGCCCAGGTCCCAAGTTTCAGTAAAATTTCCTCAGAAAGCCCTACTTGTACATATTTTCTCTACAGTCCAACATAGCCTTTATGGCCTTCTAATCCCCACAGTACATATGTGGTTCTTCATTGCTTGCTCAGCTGTTTCGTCTCCTAGAAACTAACCGAGACTATCTAAAAAACCCAGTCCTATTCAGAAGCCTCTTACACTATGTTCCTTCCTCCAGTTTGGTCACGCCCTTGTCTTCATACAGCATCCAAGTTATATAACTCATTACATTGCATCATAGTTACTTTCTTACACATCTGTTCCTGTCTACCACTTAGTTCATAGGCTTCTAAGGCAGGGTCTATATCCCATTCTTTCTGAAATCCTCACCATACTGTCAGACATACCAATTTCTTGCTATAACTTTGATAGATGAACTGAATGTATATTACTCTTCTGACCTAGACTGGTGACATAACATTGGAGATCTCTTAAGACAACACTCTAGATTTCTCAAGACAGCAGTGTAGTAAGATCAAGAACTGATCAAGAACACGGCATCTAGTATAGATCGTCAGGCTCTAATCCTAATTGTCACTCTATGTGATATTGGGAAAATTACACAATAAATAGCTCATTAACAACTAATACATGGTTCATCTCCTTCGACCGTGTAAACCTATGTCTGAGAATTTATCCTAAAGGAAATAATGTAAAAGAAATAAAAATTGTGGGGTGCCTGGGTGGCTCAGTTGGCTAACTGTCCAACTTTTGATTTTGGCTCAGGTCATGGCCCCAGCCAGGGTTGTGGGTCTGAGCCCCATGTCGGGCTCCTCCCTCAGCAGGGAGTCTACTAGAGATTTTCTCCCCTTCTGCCCCACAACTCTGCACACACACGTGTGTATATACTCTCTAAAATAAATAAATCTTTTTAAAAAGATTTTATTTATTTATTTGACAGACAGAGATCACAAGTAGGCAAAGATGCAAGCAGAGAGGTGGGGAGGGAAGCAGGCTCCCTGCTGAGCAGAGAGCCCGATGCGGGGCTCGATCCCAGGACCCTGGGACCATGACCTGAGCTGAAGGCAGAGGCTTAACCCACTGAGCAACCCAGGTGCCCCTAAAATAAACAAATCTTTAAAAAAAATAAAAATCTATAGGAAAAATGACATTCAATACAGTGTTACTTTAAAAAAATCAGGAATCCCTTAAATGTCTGGTTTATAGGAGAAATGGGAAACAAATCATAGTATATCTTAAAATAAAAAATTATAAAGTTATTACAAAGTCTATCTATGAATGTTTATAGCTCGAAGTATAAAATAAAGTCATTACAAAGTCTCTGAAAGTTACAGCTTAAACGAGAAGGGAAGACAAAATAATTCTAACAGTTGTTTAAAGGAGGCAGTAACATGGGCAGTTTTGTTTGTTTATATGACCATAATGTTGCTTAACAGTTAAAAAAAAAAAAAAGGAAAATATACATACAGTATTTTGCCCATGTCAACAATTGATGATAATATGTATTTATAATAGTTGAATTATAGTGGGATTGTAGTGGATAACTAAAATTAAAATGATATCCTAAAAACGTGTTCAAAATTAAAACCTTTCCTAGGAGGCATTAAATTACCAAAATAATTTTATTTTCTTAAAAATTTAATTTAGGAAGAAATTATTAAAATTAATTCAGATTCCATAAGATTCTGCTTAAACCACTTTTTTTTTTAAAGATTTTATTTATTTATTTGACAGAGAGAGTGAGCACAGGCAGAGAGAGTGGCAGGCAGAGGCAGAGGGAGAAGCAGGCTCCTTGCTAAGCAAGGAACTGGATGTGGGACTCGATCCCAGGACGCTGGGATCATGACCTGAGCTGAAGGCAGCTGCTTAACCAACTGAGCCACCCAGGCGTCCCTGCTTAAACCACTTTTATCTAGCCCTTTCTGTTCCCATTTCTGATATATCATTTTTTCTCTTTGTTTGTTCAGGAGATCTCAGGTCATTTACACCACAGGATTCAATGCAAGTTGGACAAATGTCAGTTGATACAGAGAGATCTCTTTTTCCTATTAAACATTTCTAGATCCTCCCCAATACAGAGAAGAGATAGATAATTTTGCAGTTGACAGATTTGACAATTGACAAATTTGCAGTTGACAGTTTGGATAACTGTCCAAACTGCCAGGCTCTGATTAATCAAAAACAAAAAAGTTTACTATCTTCAAGTTAAAATATTAAAATAGCTTCTTTATATGTATTTACTCAGGAAAGATCCTTAAATTTATTGGACATAGTACCACACCTACATAAATACTTTGTGCTAAAATTATAAAGGTGGATATTCTAATTTTATTCATTCACATTACTACTTTTCTATCACTTATTTAATATCAAAAGTAGAGTCTTCCTTAATGCACATGAATGCATAATGGAATAATAACTAGTTGATATGTAAGTTTTAGGTAAACCCCTCTCTGTAACAATGTCAGTAATTATGAAGTGTATTTTACTACTTGCACAGGTTAATTCTGGAATAGGGACAAAAGATAACTATTAGAAAGGTGGAATAAGAAAAACATTAACCTGGAAAAAAAAATCCCTTTCATTTGACCCTACATTCAGGAGCCATTTGTTTTTCTAGATTCTTTATTGTTAATTCCCAAATGGCCAGTTTATCACTGTTACCTCTGTTTCTTCTATAATCTCCACTTCCGAATGACTCAATGCTTATCACAGCACTGAAATAGCATTCTTCATATCCCCAGGAAATTTCCCAACAGCTAAATTCATCATCACTATCCTTAACTTTTGCTTTTAACCTGAAATAGTTGACTATTCATTTTTTTTAAAAGATTTTATTTTCGATAAGAGTGAGCCATCAATCAGGATGTAGGGGAGAGGTGAGGTGTAGAGGGAGTGGGAGATAAGCCCACTGAGCAGGGAGCCTGACACAGGTTCTGGGATCATGACCTGAGCCAAAGGCAGACACTTAACCAAGTGAACCACTCAGGTGCCCCTGACTATCCATTTATATCCTGACATTTCTATTACCTTGGTTTCTATAAGTACACACTTTCTCAAATATCTCTTAACTTTTTCTTTTTTTTTTTTTAAAGCACAGCTTCTTTTTTTTTTTTTTTTAAGATTTTTATTTATTTATTTGGCAGACAGAGATCACAAGTAGGCAGAGAGGCAGGCAGAGAGAGAGGAGGAAGCAGACTCCCTGCCGAGCAGAGAGCCCAATGCGGGGCTCGATCCCAGGACCCTGGGATCATGACCCGAGCCGAAGGCAGAGGCTTTAACCCACTGAGCCACCCAGGTGCCCCAGCACAGCTTCTTTTTACCCATGGTAGCAGCTCTACTTCCTAACCCCTTACTGGAAGAAAATTCAGTTCTGAATCCATTTTCCTCTTCATACACATTCCCTCCTTTTAGAGAGCAAGTCTATTCTCACAGCCATCTACCTATCTTTCAATGGTTTCTATGAAGGTACTTTGTAAATTATAAAGTATTAACAGAATCCAAATGATAGACAATGGTGGTGGAATCATGATTCTCATAAAGGGCTTCTATTATTACTTCTGTGATAATTGTTAATGCTCTATCACCCTGTTTGAGTTCTCATCTAAACTCTAGACCATATTCTAACTTATAGGCCCCCTTCTCTTGCATATTCCACTATCATCTCCTATTCAACTGAGCTCCCTCCAAAATAACAGTCTATCTGCCAGAGCCTCAATTTCTTGCCATTAACACTCTTATTCTCTCAGTCACTAATACATACATATATCTTCAGTTTCATTGAAATATTCGCTTCCATGCAACAAGTACTGGAGTTATTTGGCAGGTACTATTCTAAAACATAGGCATATTGTGAAGAAAATAATTTAAGCCCATTTCCTATGGAGTCTGCAGGCAAGGAGAGGTAGGAGAGGAGAACGTCAATCCATTTAAATAACCCATTAAAAGAACTTGATAACTCCTAAAATGAAAGAGTAAAAAATGGAAATAAAAAATTAGAAACTCCATTACTTCTCAAAGCTTGATATTAACATATGTTCTAATGAAGGTTTTATATTTTATTTCCAAAGAAGCTACTCTGTAAAATTTAAAGAATATGTATTATAATTCTCATTTTATGTATTTTTTTTTTAGAGATTTTATTATTTATTTGCCAGAAGGAGAGAGAGAGAGAGAAAGAGAGACCAAGCAGGGGGAATGGCAGGTAGAGGGAAAAGCGGGCTCCCTGCCGAGCAAGGAGCCCAATGTGGGACGTGATCCCCAAGACTCTGGGATCATGACCTGAGCCAAAGGCAGATGCATAACTGACTGAGCCACCCAGGTGTCCCTGTAATTTCCATTTTATACATGACTTTCCAGGAGATATAACTAAAAAGTATCCCAACCAGGATACACTGACTGCAAAATTTAAGTTTTCTTGCTACATTAAATAGTAACTATTTATGAAAATGGATTTAGTTTCTTATGAGGGAGGCACTGTGGTGTGATATAATGTAAATAAACAGCATTTGGGTTCCGAGAGATATGGATGCAAACTAGCTGCTAAACTGTAAACTATTTTTACCATATAATCCTGCCTAATAAGAGAGGAAAGTTATGCCAGCTTGTTGTAGGTACCATAAAGTTAAAGGAAATGGTGATTAAATCAAGGTCTTATTCCATATGAAGGTTTTACTCTATGGCCACTAGGTCATTGACTAAGTGTGTGTGTATATATATGTGTCTATCCATATATTTCATGCATTAGGAATCTAGCCAAGGTGAGCAAGGGACTATACTGAAGCCAGTAGATATGTACCTGAGATTAAATGAGGCATAAGAAAATAAGGGCCATCAGTTTGTTAGAAAGTCTAGCAAGGTTAAATACAGTGAAATATTTGAAGCTATCTAAAACACAAATAATTAAAACAGACTTGCTATTTTATTTAATGCTGATGAATACATGCTATTTACCCTTATTCTACATGACAGTGTTAAGAAGAATAATTTCTTGGGGCACCTGGGTGGTTCCGTTGGTTAAACGTCTGACTCTTGGTTTCACCTCAGGTCGTGATCTCAGGGTCATGAGATCCAGTTCCACCTTGGGCACCCTGCTCACAGTGGAGTCTTCCCCTTCTCCCTCTGCTCCTCCCCAGCTCTCATTTGCTCTCTGTCTCTCAAACAAACAAATAAATAAGTAAAATCTTTAAAAGGGGGGGAGTCATTTCTTAATTCAAAAAGCAACTAAACATTTAATAATTTATGATTTTCTTAACTAAATAAATTTTCTCAAAAACAAAAAAAATCAGATTAAGGAAACCAGAGTTGCTTTACCTTAGGGAAGGAGAACAATAATTTCTGATTCTAGCATATGATGTTAAAGCCTTTACTAAAGAAATTATGAGCCACTGATCTCTCCAGACAATTAAGGAAATAAAGAAGAAAATACCCAAAAACTTTAGGCTGAAATGAAACATAGAAAGTTAAGTATAAAACATATGGCCAAATTATAAAAGTAGTCCAAACTTGTAACTAAAGAGAATATATGCCATCTTTTCTATTAGTCTTTACTTATTCAATAGAATGATAACCACATGACAGAGAAAGACAGATATATTCCTGCCTTGAAGAGTCAAGAATATTGACCAAATCAGCAGCTCTTAAATTTTTTGGTCACAGGTTTCTTATACTTTAATAATCAGTTAAGTTTCCTAAGAGCTTTTGTTTATGTGAGTTATGTATATTTATGTTTATATTAAAAATTAAAACAGACATTTAAAAATGCTTATTCATAAAAAAGCCATTATATATTAAATAATCTTGACAGATTAAAATAAAAAAACTATAAGTGAGAGGAATGGCACTGTTTTACACATTTATAAATTTCTTTTCAGGTCTAGCTAACAGAAGACAAATTCTCATAGCATTCTATCTGTTGTGATGTGTCGTTTTGGTTCAAAGCATATGAAGAATATCTAGCCTCTATGTAGTTAGAAAACGGACCAGTATTCTGAAATACCTTTTCTAAAATTAGTATTCTAAAGTATCTGAATATTCTTATTTGATAATATACAAAAAATTCAACAAGTGGCCATTTCTTATGTTACTTGCAATGTAAAATCTGAAATCAAACCAATGAACTTTTTTCATACTATACTCAATGATGGAGATTAAATAAAAACAGTAAGTTTAACCAAAAAAAGTAACTTTTACTGCTTCAACAAGGATATTTTTAAGTGAAACTGGCTTTTTTTTTTTTTAACTGCAAGTGTTGGGGCACCTGGGTGGCTCAGTGTGTTAAAGCCTCTGCCTTCAGCTCAGGTCATGATCTCAGGGTCTTGGGATCGAGCCCCGCATCGGGCTCTCTACTCATCTGGGAGCCTGCTTCCTCCTCTCTCTCTGCCTGCCTCCCTATCTACTTGTGGTCTCTGTCTGTCAAATACATAAATAAAAATAAAATAAAATAAAATGAACTGCAAGTGGCCAGCTGTGATGAATACAATGATTACTACGAAGGCTGGGTACCAGGCTTTAATTCATCTACAGGCATCAGCAGTTTTATCTCCCATTTATTTTGCACTTTCTGACTGCAAATGTCAACACAGTGAAAAAGGCAAATAATACTTTAGTATTAGTACAAAAATAGATTTGACCTCGTGTAACTCCTAAAAGCATCTCAGGATCTAAGAGTCCTCCAACATACTTTAAGAATCACTGTGTCAGGGGTGCCTGGGTGGCTCAGTGGGTTAAAGCCTCTGCCTTCAGCTCAGGTCATGATCCCAGAGTCCTGGGATCAAGCCCTGCATCAGGCTCTCTGCTCAGCAGGGAGCCTGCTTCCTCTCTTTGCCTGCCTCTCTGCCTACTTGTGATCTCTATCTATCAAATAAATAAATCAAATCTTTAAAAAGAAAAAAAAAAAAGAATCACTGTCTTAGACAACTTTCTTAATGGTGTTTTCCAATTTTAGAAAGTATATTTGTAAATTATACTATTAATGGTTAAAAAAACATTTTGCTACTTGGTTTCTTTCATGTTAAAATACACATATTATCTTAGTAATAGTAATACTCAAATACTGTATTTTACTTAAATACTATATTTTAGGAGTACCTGGGTGGCTCAGTGGGTTAAGCCTCTGCCTTCAGCTCAGGTCACCATCTCAGGGTCCTGGGATGAAGCCCCACATCAGGCTCTCTGCTCAGTGGGGAGCCTGATTACCCCCTCAACCCCCGATCCTGCCTCTCTCTGCCTGCCTCTCTGCCTACCTGTGATCTCTGTCAAATAAATAAATAAAATATTTAAAAAAAAAAAATACTGTATTTTACTTTAGTATTCCAAGTACATTTTAATTTATCATATCATAAGACTTGATAGTAAATATTATGGTAGTTCAATGTTAGGAAGCTAAAGCAATACAACAGTTCTGTAATCTCACTGAGGATACTCAAATTTAAAAAAAAAAAGCTTTAATGGATTAAGTATTCAATAGTTAAATCCTGCTCAGGACCTTGAAGGAAGGGTAATACAGATAAGAAAGAGAAAGCTGAGAGGAGTGGGGGAGGGGACTCCTGGCAGGGAGAGCAGCATGTACAGGGCAAACAGAGCATACGTAACATGTTTCAAGGAAACCAAAAGGAGCAGCTTGATTTGGACAATTTATACTAAAAGAAATACAAGAAAGGCCAAACTTTATCAAGTTCTAAAGAGCTTTGAATACTGCTTTATCAATTTTATTTCACTATATAATAAGCAAAGAAGTGTCTCTTTCTCTATCAGCATCAGACTGTTGTAGCTGCATAATCTACTTCTTAAAACACCAAATCTGTTTTAGAACTACTATCCTCTACTTCCCTCATTTTATAATGTAGCAAATATAAAATTTAATTCTCATGTAATGAGGTAAGAATCTTCATATAAGCATGTTTGTCATCAACTAATGCTTTCTTGTTGGAGAGATTTTAAGTTTTCTCAGTATTTTCGATTTTAAGGAAATGTTTTGCTTTTTGAAGACTTTTCAAGTAACTGAAGCCCATTAAAAGAAAGGAAACTCAAACTCAATTATGACTAGATAAGGCAAATACATGTTTTTTTTCAAGTTTAACTAGCTAACCAGAACTGAAATTTTTTTTTTAAGATTTTATTTATTTATTTGACAGCGAGAGAGATCCCAAGTAGGCAGAGAAGTAGGCAGAGAGAGGGGGGAAGCAGACTCCTTGCTGAGCAGAGAGCCAAATGCAGGGCTCGATCCCAGGACCCTGAGATCATGACCTGAGCCAAAGGCAGAGGCTTATTAACCCACTGAGCCACCCAGGTGCCCCCAGAACTGAAAATTTTGCTGTAAGTGCCATTCCCTGAAATTTTTGGATAGCTGATAAGTACTTTTCTTGAATTCAAATGCTGTAAATTAACTAAACTATTATCAAGATATCATACTACGAAACATACTGAGGATCAAAATGTATTTACAGGGACGCCTGGGTGGCTCAGTTGGTTAAGCAGCTGCCTTCGGCTCAGGTCATGATCCCAGCGTCCTGGGATCGAGTCCCGCATCGGGCTCCTTGCTCGGCAGTGAGCCTGCTTCTCCCTCTGCCTGCCACTCTGTCTGCCTGTGCTCGCTCCTGCGCTCTCTCTCTATCTGACAAATAAATAAATAAAATCTTAAAAAAAAAAAAAAAAAATAATGTATTTACAGCCACAAGAATATGTGATCCAACCTATTAAAACTTTTGGTCTGATTTAGGCATAATAAAAAAAAGAAAACATACTGAATAATTCACTGCAGCACCTGGGTGGCAAAGTGGGGTAAGCATCTGAGTCTTGGTTTTGGCTCACGTTGTGATCTCAGGTTGTGAGACAGAGTCCCATATTGGGTTTGGCACTAGGCAAAGTCTGCTTGAGTTTCTCTCTGAGCACTCTAACTGCCCCCTGCCCCTTGAACTCTCTCTAAAATAAAATAAATAAATAAATAAATAAATAAACCTTAAAAAAAAAAAGTGATTCACTATAATATAACATGCATATATGTATGTATTTTCCAAAATCAAAGATATTTTTTCCTTTCACTAATTTATCATTAATTGGTTTACAGTAATACTTACCCTAGTATTCTATTCATTCCATGTCTAGCAGCATAGTGTAATGGAGTATTGTGCTGGTAGGGCTCCCCATAAGATGTATTTGGATCAAGGGATTCTTTCAGCTGAGGGTTGTTTTCATAAATTTGGCAGGCCAGGTTTTCATCACCATTGATGAGTGCTTTACGGAATTTGGTGGTTGTATTTCCCATGTTTTCTTTTGTTTTTTTCTGATAGGCTGTGGCACTTTTTCCTTCCCCCTTCAGCCACTTCTTGAATGTTTCTGCAACATGTTTCACATTCTAATGGGAAAAAATATTATCAAATTAGATTGTAAAACATAAGTTACAAAGCAGTATCCTAAATAAACAATAACACAATTAGGAACACTAAAAAAACCTAGGAAGCATATGTAAGGGAGCAAACTAAATTACATTTTACTGAATTTATCTTAATAGACAAAAACACCTCAAATTTTTAACATTGCCCAAATCAACTTCTTGTTAAACTATCATTTACCCACACGGAAACTGTTAAGGTTTCACAGGCTGCACATGGTACTATGAACCTTATCTACATATATGAGCCCTTCAATTTTCCTTTTCACGTGGGTAGGAAATAACTTAATTTTATGGTTGAATACACTTAAATCTCTGTATAAATCATGTATAAAATAGACTCAGCCAATTTGGGGGCATGAAAAATGTAGGAAATTTTGCTCACATATGAACTTCAGAATAGGTGTTAAGTTACAGTTTAAAAAAAAACCCACAATCCTTGACTAGTATGCTCAATAATAAAGGCTACTTTTGCTCCATTCCAATAAATGTTTCTGAATCTACTCTTGAACTATGATCGAAATTAGTGATAAAGGAAATAGCATATGTGAAGGCAGGTATGAAATAAAAGGACTATTCAAGAAATGGTTAGTACACATGGAGCTCAGGATCTTTAGTTTTGAAATAACAGAAGATAAAACTGAAAATAAGTTGGGGCCACTTAGAAACTTATACTTTAATCTGTAAAGAATGGATAATTAAAGGATTTTATGCATGGCAGTGACAGAATAATTTTATGCTTCCAAAAATTAACCATTTGGACAGCATGGAAGACAGACAGGAGGGAGGAAAAGATAGAGGCAGAATACAAAAATCCATCATGATACCTAATTAACTCAGTGGCAGGCTGGACATTAAAACATAGCTTATTTAAGAAAACAGTTGAAAATAATATATACTTTTTCAACACAAGTTTTATACAGGGTAGTAACAGTTTCAACAGAATACAAATTAACAGGCTGAAAAACAAATGAATTTTTTTTTTTTTTTAAGTTTCCTATAAAACAGTTTCTCATCCTTCCTTGGCTGTACACTGATTAACCTGGAGAACTTCAAAGAGTCCCATTAGCCAAGCTACACTCCAGAGTAATTAAATCCGTTTCCAGGGAGTGGCACAAGGGCACTGGTATTTCAGCAACTTGGGTGATTTCAATGTGCACACACCACTGTATAAAACACTTGTAACTCCCTCCAGGCAAATGGTTATATCTGAGTATGGAGATAAAGGTGAACAGGCAGGGAAAGACATCTGCTAAACCTATTTTAGAGACAGGTGTTAACTACTGACTTACAAGAGCAGTATTTTCGTGCCCACATCTATACTTAATGAGGTCACCATTTCAGTCTTTTAAGGGCTCTTTGTTATTGACATTTTTACTTTAAATATGCAATACGTACGCATAGTAGAATGAGTAAAGAAAGACAGAAGATAACTGGAAGATAATCATGGTTATCATTTTGACAAATAACCACCCTATTTATAATGTATATAAATATTTGTTTTATACATCATATATACAGTATAAGTATGTATACATATAAATTGGATCACTACATAATTAAAAATTTTTTATTTAATTTTTCAGACGCTTGCTCAATATTTTGAGTACTATTCCTTCATCATTTCATCTAGAATGAGAGAAGAAAATCCTTTCCTCTGACACTTATCATAGTATACTAAAGACACTTTTGGGAATTTTCAGGGACACCCTAGATTTTTTTTCTTTCGCTTTTCAAAGGATCGAGGAGTCATCTGTTTATTCTCAGTGAAATAACCTGTGTTCTGTAGTACTACACTAAGTATTTTAAGGATTTGTTATTCTTAATGAGAACTCCATTCAGTTTACTGTATATTTCAATCTAAACCAAATATAAAACATATCATGTAAATTCTAAAGGGTCTTTCCTAAGGATTTGAAAACTTACAGTTGTTTGGTCTTATGTTTCTTCCCTGTTAGATTGTAGCTCAAATGATAAAACATTTTTGGAGTTTTGGATCAGATTAATAAACAACACATTTTCTTTGATTTGCATTTTACTTTAGGAAATGTTGTGTAAGAAAAGTAAATTCTACCCAAAATGTGAAAAAAGAAATATCGAAGAAATTAATGATATCTTGGGGTATTTATTTAAAATAACAAGATACTTTTAAAAAATCAATAACACTCTGGGGCGCCTGGGTAGCTCAGTCAAGTAAGTATCTGCCTTTGCTTCAGGTCATGATCCCAGGACCCTGGGATCAAGTCTGCATCAGGCTCCCTGCTCAGCAGGGAGAGTCTGCTTCTTCTTCTGACTGATAACTTGTGTTCTCTCCCCCGTTTGTGCTCTCGTGCTCTCTCTTTCTCACAAATAAATAAATAAAATCTTTCTAAAAATCAATAATACTCTAAATGTGCATTAAACATTGGGACGCCTGGGTGGCTCAGTTGGTTGAGCGGCTGCCTTCGGCTCAGGTCATGATCCCAGCGTCCTGGAGTCCCACATCGGGCTCCTTGCTCGGCAGGGAGCCTGCTTCTCCCTCTGCCTCTGCCTGCCTCTCTGTCTGCCTGTGCTCGCTTGCTCTCTCTCTAACTAATAAATAAATAAAATCTTAAAAAAAAAAAAAAACATTACTGTCACTCATGGTGAAAAGCATAATGGCATCTAGAAACCTTTTTGTGGTTCTCAGTTATTTTCAAGTCTGTTTCATTTTTAAAATTTGAGTTTAGTAATCCTGAAAGTCAGCATGAAATGCATCATTTAAAAGTCATAGCTCCATTCCCTCTGATTATTCTCACAAGTCTTACCTAGAAATTTGCCAGATGTGTCCTTTAACTTTTTCATAGCCACAGTTAGTATAACCTGAAGTGACTGTTCCCTCTTTGTTTGAATCAAACTCTTAAGTACTATTTCCTCAACTTTAATATAAATCTAAGTACAGAGCTTCATAAGACAGGTGAAGGATTATCAAAGAGGTGAAAATAATTCCTTATTTAGGGCCTTTAAGTTTTACAGGAAAATCTAGGTAAAATACAGCACTCAATAACTTATTTAATGAAAAAAGTAAGAAAAATATAGCTTATCAATGGACTCTAGACAGCTTTCCTTAATTTCTGATTAACTTTTAATTGTGCAGGGCTCTATAACACTTGCTTTAAATCGTTCTCTCAACTTACTTCCCTTTCCACAGGTTAATAATCTGCAACAAAACTTCAAGTGCACCTAAATTAATAAACTACTCCCAGAAATCTTTTATAGAATATAAAGTTTTTTTTTCAAGGTTTTATTCATTTATTTGACAGACGAAGATCACAAGTAGGCAGAGAAGCAGGCAGAGAAAGGGGGAAGCAGGCTCCCCACTGAGCAGAGAGCCCAATGCAGGGCTGATCCCAGGACCCTGAGATCATGACCTGAGCCAAAGGCAGAGGCTAAATTTTTACCACTGAGCCACCCAGGTGCCCCAGAATATAAAATTTTTCAGAAGTAACTTGCTCTTAGTTTCTCTGTCTCTACAAAAGTAAATTGTTTTTAAAGTCATAATTATGAATTTAAGTTGTTGATCTAAATGAAATAATTGGTTCCCACTCTTCATCTACCTAGAAAACCCATTACACACATTGATCATCTACTTCTAATTCATCCCTCTGCAACTGTTTGCACTATTGATAAGAATAACAATTGTAAATCTACAACTAAACTCTCTTTAGCCAGAAGAGAAACAAGGAGAAATTCATTCAAACACTAAGTCCCAAGCCCACTCCACTTTAGGTTGAAATCAAAGAGATGTACCTCAAGGAAGAAGATTCCAGAACTCTCTACATCTACAGAAATGTTCTAATTGTTACTGCACTAATACTTAGAGAAGAGGAGAGGATAGTTTTAAAACAAACTCTAAGAGAACTTTCAAAGCATAAGGTAAAAAAGAAATAAGGATAGAAGGAAAAAAGCCAGGAAAAGTCAATATACTACAGCAGACAAAAACCATGTGGGAAAGTCATATATTAAGCTATCAACTCCATTCATTCACTAATTCAACAAACATATTAATCTGTAATTATTTTCATTTGTCACTATGCATCAGAATCACCTGGACAGGTGATTTCACCTAAGGACCAGAAGGCCAGAAAGAGAATTTAAAAAACCTCCCAGCTGATTATAACATGCAGGTCAGACTTGAGGACCATGGGTTAGTTTTGAAACTATGCTAAGCCAAAGGTACTGGCAAGCAGCGTGATGGCAAGGAGAAGTGTAGGAGTTGGAAAGACTTGTGCTCAAATTCTGTTTTTATATTATCAAGTAACTTAACTTTTGATATGTTTCCTCATCTGTAAACCAGCAGTATTAATATCTACTTTCTTCAGTCAACAAATACAAAGAACAAACATAAATATCATTGCACCTATGGAATTTATATTCTAGTGGGAGTAGAGAGAAAAGCACTGTACGGCTTTGATTTTATTCTGTGTGTAACAAGGAGTGATTACAGGTTTGGAGTTACATCTTTCTCAGGATTTAGCAATTTTAGAAAAATGCATTCATAGTTTATCCATGTTGATACATGAATCAATAGTTCATTCATTTTTATTGTTGAGTAGAATTCCACTGCATGGATGTACCGATTTTTCACATATTAAAGGACATGTTGGTTGTTTCCAGTTTTTGAAAATTGTTAATAAAGCTATCATAACATTCACATACAAGATTTATGTGAATGTATGCTTTAATTTCTCCTGGGCAAATATCCAAGAATGGAATTACTGGGATATGTGGTGAGCTGTTTAACTTCATAAGAAACCACGAAACTGTTTTCCAGAGCAGATGTACCAACTCATTCCTATTGGCCATGTTACAGTTGCTCTGTATCTCAGTTAGCATTTGGAATTATCAGTTTTTTGGGAGTTTCCCCCCCCTTTTTGTTCTTTTGGTAGCCATCCTAATGGAGGTATTGTGGTATCACATAATGGTTTTAATATCCACTTTCCTCATGATTAACAATATGGATCATGCTTTGATATGTTTATGTGCCACGAGTATATCTTGATTATATATCTAAAATGTCTGTTTGGGGCGCCTGGGTGGCTCAGAGGGTTAAAGCCTCTGCCTTCAGCTCGGGTCATGATTCCAGGGTCCTGGGATGGAGCCCCGCATCGGGCTCTCTGCTCAGCGGGGAGCCTGCTTCCTCCTCTCTCTCTGCCTGCCTCTCTGCCTACTTGTGACCTCTCTCTGTCATATAAATAAATAAAATCTTAAAAAAAAAAATAAAATGTCTGTTTAGATCTTTTGACAATTCTTAAGATGGATTACTGTTGAATTTGAGTTCCTTATATATTCTATTAAAAAAGTTCTATGTTAGAAATGTGATTTGATAAATAAAATCTTTAAAAAAAAAGAAATGTGATTTGAAATATTTCTTCTAGTCTGTAGCTTCTCTTTTCAGTCTCTTAACAGTGTTCACAGGCCAAAAGTCTTAAATTTTAATGAAGTAAAATTTATTATTTTTTTCCTTTTATGGACTGTGCTTTTGGAGTCATATGTAAAACTCTGCCTAACTCATGTCATAGGGATTTTCTCATATATAGTCTCTTGGAAGTTTTTTTAGTTTTAGGTTCCCCATTTAAGTCTATGAACCATTGGGAATCAATTTCTGTATAAGGTTTAGGTATGAATTGAGGTTCATTATGTTTTACGGACAGACATCCAATAGTTCCAGCTCCATTTATTAAAAAGAGTATTCTTTCTCCACTGAATTGCCTTTGTACCTTTACCAAAACCAACCGAGTACCAAAGTGAATTCAACAATAGATTAAAAGGATCATATACCACGATCAAATGGGATTTACTCCAGAGATGCAATGCTGGTTCAACATCTGCCAATCAATCAAAGTGATACACCACATAAACAAAATTAAAGATAAAAATCGTATGATCATCCCAATAGATGCAAAAAAAGTATGTGATAAAATTCAACATCTGGTCATGACAGAAACTCTCAACAAAGTGTATATAGAGAGAACATACCTCAACACAAGGCCATGCATGAAATATCTACAGCTAACCTCATACTCAGTAATGAAAAGATGAAGGCTTTTCCTCTAGATTCAGGAAAAAGACAAGAATGTACACTCTTGGCCACTTTTATTCAACATAATTTTTGAAGCCCTAGTCAAAGCAATTAGACAAGAAAGAGAAATAAAAGACCCAAATTTTTAAAAAAGGAGTAAAACTGTCACTATATTTGCAGATGATATGATACTTTATATAGAAAATCCTGAAGACTCTGCCAAAAACTATTCAAATAAATGAATTCAGTAAAACAGCAGGATACAAAATCAATATATAAAAATCTTTTCTGTTTCTATAAACTAATAATGAACTATCAGAAAGAGAAAATAAGAGAACAATTCCATTCACAACTACATAAAAAAAAAAAATACCTAGGAATAAATTCAACTGAGGAGGTGAAAGAGCTATACACTGAAACTATAAGACACTGATGAAAGAAGTTGAAGATGGAAATAAATGGAAAAATACTCTATGCTCATGGATCAGAAGAATTAATATTATTAAAATATCTGTATGACCCAAAGTAATCTACAGATTCAGTACAATCCCTATAAAAATTCCAATGGCATTTTTCACAAAAACAGAACAATCCTAAACTTTGTATCGAACCACAAAAGACCCTAGATAGCTAAAACCATCTTGAGAAAAAAGAACAAAACTGAAGGCATCATACTTCTTGATTTCAAGCTGTATTACAAAGCTACCTAATCAGAACAGTTTGGAATGGGCATTAAAAAACAGACACACAGATCAATGGAACAGAATAGAGAGCCCAGAAATAAACCCATGCAAATATGGTCAATTAATTTATGACAAAGAACCCAAGAATATATCATCCGGAAAGTACAGTTTCTTTAATAAATGGTGTTGGGAACACTGGACAGCCACATGCAAAAGAATAAGACCAGATCACTATTTTACACTATACACAAAAAATTAACTGAAAATGGATTATAGACATGAATGTAAAACCTGAAAACCACAAAACTCCTAGAAGAAAACAGGTGGCAAACTCCTTGACATCACTTTCAACAATGATTTTTTGGCAAAGACACCAAAAGCAATAATAAACAAGAGGGATTAATATCAAACTTAACAACTTCTACAAAGCAAAGGAAACCATCAGCAAAATGAAAAGGCAACCTAATTAATGGAAGAAAATATATGCGAATCATTCATCTGATAAGGAGCTAATATGCAAAATATATAAAGAATTCAGTCAACTCATTAACAAAAAAAAATCCAATCAAAAGATGGATAGAGTATCTGGATAGACATTTTTCCAAAGACATTCAGATATAAGGCCAACAGGTGCATGAAAAGATGGTCACCATCACTAATCATCAGGGAAATGCAAATAAAAGCCATAAAGAGACATCACCTCATTCTGCTAGAATGAGGTGAAAAAGAGAAGAAATAAAAAGTGTTGATGAGGATGTGAAGAAAAGGGAACCCCTGTACACTATTGGTGGGAATGTAAATTGATATAGGCACCAGAGAAATCACTATGGTGGCTCCTCCAAAAATTAAAAATAGAACTACCATATGATTCAGCAATTCTAGGTGTTTACCCAAAAGAAAACAAAATCCCTAATTTGAGAACATACATGCACCCCCATGCAGCCCTATTTACAATAACCAAAATATGGAAACAATCTCAGCGTCCATCAATGGATGAATATATAAAGAAAATGTGTACTTACCTATATCTCTATAATAGAATATTATTCAGCCATATAAAAAATGAAATCTTGGGGCACCTGGGTGGCTCAGTGGGTTAAAGCCTCTGCCTTCGGCTCAGGTCATGATCCCAGGGTCCTAGGATTGAGCCCTGCATCAGGCTCTCTGCTCAGCAGGGAGCTTGCTTCCCCCACGCTCTCTGTCTGCCTCTATGCCTACTTGTCATCTCTGTCAAATAAATCAATAAAATCTTTTTTTAAAAAAAATGAAATCTTGCCATTGGTGACAAATGGTTGGACCTTGAGGGCATTATGCTCAGTTGAATAAGACAGAGAAAGATACTGTATGATCTCACTTATATGTGAAATCTTCAAAATCAACCAACCAAACAAAAACCACTAAGCTCACAGATACAGACAACAGACTGGTGAAACTAATATAATACTGTATATCAACAATACCTCAATTAAAAAAAAAACAGTTGACTATATTTGTGTGCATCCAATTCTGGACTCTATTCTGTTCCATTTTTCTGTGTCTATTCTTTTTTTTTTTAAAGATTTCATTTATTTATTTGACAGAGATGACAAGTAGGCAGAGAGACAGGCAGAAGAGAGGTGGGGGAAGCAGGCTCCCTGCTGAGCAGAAAGCCTGATGCGTGGCTTGATTCCAGGACCTCGGGATCATGACCTGAGCCAAAGGCAGAGGCCTAACCCACTGAGCCACCCACATGCCCCTCTGGGTATCTATTCTTTTAGCAATACTGTATTATCTTGATTACTGGAAGAACTGATATATTTAACAATACTGAGTATTCCAATCCATGCACATGGTATTTTTGTCAATTTACTTATGTTTACTTTGACTGATTTTTTAGTCAGTCTTTTGTAAGTTGGTTGTACCATACAAATGGCATACATATTTTGTTAGATACCTAAGTATTTATTTTTGAGGGGTGCTATTACAAATAGTACTATAAAACATTTTAAGTTCCTACTGTTCATTTCTAGTATATAGAAATACAACTGAATTCATATATTAGACCTTGTAAACTATGGATTTGCTAAATTCACTTATTTTAGAAGGTTTTTGGTAGATATTTTGGGATTGTTTAGAGTAGGCTCGTGTCTTCTATGAATAGAAGCAATTTTATTTCTTCCTTTAACATCTACATGCCTTTTCTTTTTCTTGCTCTGTTATACTGGATAGACTGATTTTTTAGTTAGTGAAAGTTTAAGGAAAAATAGGGTTATTTGTATACAGTATATAAATATCTCAAGGGAGATACTGAATAATCACAAAGTGAAAAGTGGCAACTTTACAATGAAGAAACATGGGGAATACCACTTTCACCAAGTGATTAAGATTAACACCACCAATAACATATTGACATCATTTTCCCTAACCTAGCCACTAAAAAAAGCACTTTACTTCTGTAGTATTCTTTTTTTTTTTTTAAAGATTTTATTTATTTATTTGGCAGACAGAGATCACAGGTAGGCAGAGAGAGGAAGGGAAGCAGGTTCCCCGCCGAGCAGAGAGCCCGATGCGGGACTCGATCCCAGAACCCTGGGATCATGACCTGAGCAGAAGGCAGAGGCTTTAACCCACTGAGCCACCCAGACACCCCACTTCTGTAGTATTCTTATGAAGAGACTCATAACACACACCTAAATATGTGAAAGTACCAGATAAACTCAAATTGAGCGACATTCTACAAAATAACTGGCCAGTACTCTTCAAAAGGGTCAAGGCCATGAAAGACAAGAAGGGACTGTACAACTGTTCACAGATTAGGGGAGACTAAGGAAATGTGACAACTAAATGCCACGTGGGATCTGAGATTGAATTTTAGAACAGAAAACAAAGTCTTAAACAGAAAACTGGTGAAAACCAAATAAAGTATATAGTTTAACTAATATCATACCAATGTTAATCTCTTAATTTTGATAACTGCAGCATGGTTAGGCAAGATGTTTACATTAGGGCAAGCTGGGTTAAGGGTAGGCAGGAATTCTAGGTCCTCCTTCTTTTTTATTTATTTATTTATTTATCTGAGAGGACAAGCAAGCAGAGGGAGAGGGAGATAAGCAGACTCCCTGCTGAGTGGGGAGCTCAGTGCTGAGCTGGATCCCAGGACCCTGAGATCATGACCTGAGCTAAAATCTAGAGTTGAACACTTAACCTACTGAGCCATTCAGGCGCCTTTCTCTGTCTTATTTTTGCAACTTTTCTGTAAGTCTATTAACTACTTCAAAATAAAACGGTGAAAAAAAATTCTAGCTTTTGGGTTTAGAATAGAACTTAGGAAGGCACAGACAAAAATAGGGAGAATGACCTATAGGGAGGATACTAGGGTAATCCAATTAACAAATTATAGTTTCAGGATGCTGGGTGGCTCAGTTGGTTAAGTGTCTGCCTTCAGCTTAGGCCGTGATCCAAGGGTCCTGGGACAGAGCCCCACATCGGGTTCCTTGCTCAGCAGGGAGACTGCATCTCCATTTGCTTGCTGCCCCCCCTGCTGTGCTCTCTCTCACTGACAAATAAATAAATAAAATCTTAAAAAATTACGGTTTCATAGACCAGGATGGTACAAATTGACGTGATGAAAAGTATTTATACTACAGATCTATTTTGAACAGTATTTCCCTGAAAGCTTTAGAGTGTAGAAACAGAGCAGTCTTGGATATTAATTATCCAACAGAATAAAATAACAAAAGTAACAAAATAGGAACAACGTCTTAAATTCCCAAATCCTTGAAGAATCATTCCTCACTAAAAAATGAGTAGGAAGGACACTTCTAAGAAAAATCAATGCTACTTACTACTAATTTTGGTACAAAGCTTCTAACCCCTATCCGTTCTCTTAACCTAGAGTATTTAGCTATGCCATGTGTAAATCACAAGGTCCACTGGCCCCTCTGGCCTGGATTTCTCTGATGGTGAGAAGAGACAGAGAAAGTGGGAGAAAAAGGTTAAGATTAGCTATCTGAATTCATTACATTCCTGCCACATTGTACCAAAATGTACAAACCCTAGAGGCCCAACTATATCCCTAAAAATTCTATGATGTTAACATTTCTTTTAGAGAGGAATAAGGAAAAAGGCGTGTCTCTTCTAGAGCCTAAGGTGTAGAGTTAGCTTCAGTGATTTAGGTTTAGGATGTGAACATGGTAGTATGCAGGTGAAGGGTAGTGGTAGTCTTTTGGATTTACCTTCTGTAAAATCTTTAGTGGCTTCCTACAAATGACAGATTATAGTCAAATTCTTAGGAAATGTATATGTAAAGCTGTACCATAAAAGTGTTTCTAAAAACAATGAGTTGGGGATTTGCATAAGGAAATAAACTGAGGTAAAGCTGAACAGCAAGGCAGGATGGGACCCTTAGATTCCTGTCCCAGGTTTGGCCTCAGCTTTCAACTTAATCTCAGATCATCACAGTTCTTAATGATATTTCCCACCTCCGAAATTACAGGATTATTATATAGTATTAATATGATAGTTATTTTGACTTTAAACTTGACCAGTGTAATTTGGTCTTATGTATACATCCTGTTTGCTCTGACAGACTGATTAAATACAATGGGGTGTAGTGAGTTGAAAGAGCTTTTAAGCTAGAAAGACCTAGAATCTTGGCAACATTCATTTTCTTGTTAAGAAAATAATACTCATTTCTGAGGGCCACTGTGAAGATTAAACATAATAATGTATATAAAGTTCTATGACTCATAAGAAACAAAGACACAACATATCCCCTCTATTCCACTAAAGACTATAAAGTACACCCATACAAGAAATGACTTATATTTCTCTATATGAAGAATGTTTGTAGTATTGAATTTTTACTAATTAAACTCATAAGATCAGAGAGATAGAAAGGACTACATAGTAACAATGTCTTAAATTCCCAAATTAAATTCTATCAGCATATACTCCCAAGATTTAACCATGAAATTTTTAATGCCTTGTAAGTAAATGCCTTTCACATTAGATAACTAAAAAGCCTATCCTGAAATTGATCGTAAGATGATCACTGAAATCCTGCATGAAATGTATTTGGTACTCTTTCATGCTTCATATGCATGTCAGAATATCACAGGCATTTAATGAGATACAGGTTGTCCCAAAAGATAATGCCAAGAAAACATGACTCATTAAAAATTAACATGACTTAATGTTCACCTTTTATTCTTTTAAGAACTGGGATGGCAAAGATTGGAGAACTGACATTTCTAAAAATCCATGCAGACTTTAGCAACTAGCAACAGTAGCAATAGAAAGTATTATAGTAAAATGAAACTGGCATAGATCCTTAGGAAAAATGACTTGAGATAAAAAGGTTGAATCTGGGTTTTGGAGGAGGGTGGAGGAAGTGAGTCTGGTGGTGCGTATTGTGGAGGGCACATACTGTATGGAGCACTGGGTGTGGTGCACAAACAATGAATTTTGGAACACTGAAAAAAAATTAAATAACATTTTTTTTAAAAAGGCTGAATCTGATCAAATGACAATAAAGGCCTTCAGAAATATGATGTCAAGCTATTGAGAATCTACTGAGGAATCTTACATCCTCTTGTAAGGTTACTACTCACTGTAGTACCTGGTCTCTATGCATAGAGACCCTTGACCCCTCAACAAAATTTCCTTTATCTTAATTCTATTGCTGTAACAGATTTTAAAAATGTTAAGCTAGGGGCGCCTGGGTGGCTCAGTGGGTTGTGTCTGACTTTGGCTCAGGTCATGATCTTAGGGTCCTGGATCAAGCCATGTCAGGCTTCTTGCCAAGAGGGAAATCTGCTTCTCCTCCTTCTGCCCCTTCCCTCTACTCATGCTCTCTGGGTCTCTCTCTCAAATAGATAAATAAAATCTTTTTTAAAAAATGTAAGCCATATCACTTTATTATAAACAAAAAACTTTTTGAGTGCAATCATTAATTAATACAACTAAAGGTATGGTTTAAATGTCATAAATATACTACTGAAATGTTAACTTTTATTCACCAAAAATAAAACAAAGAAGAAGAAAAGCAATTTAGGGGGTGCCTGGGTGGTTCAGTTGGTTAAGCGTCCAACTCTTGATCTCAGCTCAGGCCTTGATCTTGGGGTTGTGAGTTTAAGCTCTGTGCTAGGGCTCCACATTGGGTGTGCAGCCTATTTAAAAAGAAAGAAAGGAAGGAAAGAAAGAAGAGAGGGGCGCCTGGGTGGCTCAATGGGTTAAAGCCTCTGCCTTCGGCTCAGGTCATGATCCCAGGATCCTGGGATCGAGCCCCGTGTCGGGCTTTCTGCTCAGTGGAGAGCCTGCTCCCCTCCTTCTCTCCTCTCTCTGCCTGCCTCTCTGCCTACTTGTTATCTGTCTGTCGAATAAATAAATAAAATCTTAAAAAAAAAAAAAAAGAAGAGAGAAAGAAAGAAAAGCAATTTAGGCTTGCTATCATAAGAAAACTGAAATTAGGGGCGCCTGGGTGGCTCAGTGGGTTAAGCCTCTGCCTTCGGCTCAGGTCATGATCTCAGGGTCCTGGGATAGAGCCCCGCATCGGGCTCTCTGCTCAGCGGGGAGCCTGCTTCCTCCTCTCTCTCTGCCTGCCTCTCTGCCTACTTGTGATCTCTGTCTGTCAAATAGATAAATAAA
>ML101827.1:48385-60055 GCA_003697995.1 Taxidea taxus jeffersonii
GCCTCTCTGCCTACTTGTGATCTCTGTCTGTCAAATAGATAAATAAAATCTTTAAAAAAAAAAAAAAGAAAACTGAAATTACTTAGAAGTATTGATTTTTTCTTTTTTTTATTAACATATAATGTATTATTTGTTATAAGTACTGATTTTTAATGACTGCATAGATCATAGGTATAGAAAGGACAGCCAACAGTTTGTCTGTCTTCCTCATTAGATTATGAGGAATCTATCTTATTGTTTGTTCTTGTCCAAGTTTAATGCTTCAGTAAAACTGAAATTTATATTACTGAATGCACACACTCAGTTCATAGTACCTCTAAGCAATGCATACGGTGGTGCAGGTGCCAGCAAATGTTTCCTTTTTTGGTTTCTTAATTTTTTATTTTGAGGTAATTGTAGATTCACATGCAGTAGTAAGTACTTTTAAAAGACACTTAGCACAGTGCCTGGCACACAGAAACCTACCCAAGAAGTGTTAACTATTAGATAATTAGAAAAAAGTAAGAAGGCATTCATAAATGCACCTTTGGGGAAGACTCTACAGAATGCTTGAGGTATACACACATAATACCTTAAATAATCTTTCAATGACCCCAGCAATGAGGGAAACAAATGAAGGGAGGATGAACCAGGGTGATGCCAATTCTGGCCCTATTTTTTTTTTTTAAGATTTTATTTATTTATTTGACAGAGAGACACACAGTGAAAGGGGGAACACGAGCAGGGGCAGTGGGAGAGGAAGAAGCAGGCTTCCTGCCGAGCAGGGAGCCCACTGTGGAACTTGATCCCAGGACTCTGGGATCATGACCTGAGCCGAAGGCAGACGCTTAACTGACTAAGCCACCCAGGCACCCCTCTGGCCTTGCTATTCACTTGCTATGTGGTCTTGGCTATCAGTCAGTCTCATTTTCTCACTGGCCAAATGGACCTTAGGGCTCTGTGTATTCTGGCCTCAGCTGTCCCCTCTTCCATTATCTCCTGCTTCTTTTCCCCTTAGGGTGTTGCTCTAGACGTACACTGTCTGCCTTCCAGGTTTTTTTTTACAATCATGCTCTGACCTTAGGGACTTTACACCTGTTCTTCTCTCAGATGGAGAGAAGGACTCAAAGAGCCCTTACTTGGCCACTTTTTAATACTTTATCTCTGCTTTTCTTCATAAAATGTATGTAATGATATAATAACTAATGATTTATTCTTTTTCTCTCTCCTCCAAAATAAGTTCCATGAAGGCAGTTTCTGTTTGCTTCACTATCATATCCAGCCCCAAGAGTAGTATCAGGCATTTGTTGAATGGATAACGGAGTGTATGTATGTAGGGTTCCTAAGCTCCCTTTTCAATTCTGGTATGCTATGATTAACTTATGGGCTTTTGGAACTGGTGAACATCTCAGAAATTCACATCTGAGCCTGAGGTCTAAATGGTTCTTTGGGCTCCATTTTTTTTTTTTTTAAGTATCTCTGTGCCCAGCATGGGGCTCAGGCTCATGACCTATAGATAAAGAGTCCTATGCTCTGCTGACTAAGCCAGCCAGGTGCCCCTTTTGGCTCCAATTTTTGATAAAATGGATCTTAATGGATCTTTAAAAATCATCTCCAAATGTAACACACACATCCTAACACACAGCTACAATGCCCACAAATAGACAGATATAACTTAATTCAAGAATCATTGTATGCAATGTGTAAAACACAATATATACACAGTATTTCCTTAGCCTGGAATTTTAGTCCTTATACAGTTTAGTCCCAACTGACATTGGTAACTTCAACTCTAACCATACCCCTTTCCAAAAAGTCCTCTACTTTGGCTATAGTGGACTATTTATCCTTCTCTGAGACACACAGGTAAGCTTCTGTGCCTTTGTCCTCACTGGTCTGTTTGCTTGGAAGGTAGAGATTCCCCCTCATACCTGCCAAACACCTCATCTTTCACAGTTGTCAAATACCTCTTTTTTTTTTTTAAGATTTTATTTATTTATTTGATAGAGATCACAAGTAGGCAGAGCAGCAGGCAGAGAGAGAGAGGAGGAAGCAGGCTCCCCACTGAGCAGAGAGCCCGATGCGATGCGGGGCTCGATGCCAGGACCCTGGGATCATGACCTGAGCCGAAGGCAGAGGCTTTAACCCACTGAGCCACCCAGGCGCCCCAAATACCTCCTCATCTTTGAAGTCCAACTCAAATATCAGCGTCTGGGGGGCCTTCCTTGATTTCTCAGGGAGTAACCGTCCACTCCATATGCTTCCATCATAGTGATCATCATTGGAGTGTACTTACTTTACTTGTCTGTCCTCTTTAATCACTTATGGGCTTCACAGGCCTCGACCATATGTTTGCCTTCTCCTTATTGCTAAGGACCTATTCCTGTGCCCAGCACAAATATTTATCAAATTGGGATGTTAAAATGGCACCACAACTCAGAATGCTTTCTAAGCTTTGCTCACAGACTTCATCAGGTAGTTCTTCCTTCCAACTGTTCAAAAGTTGGTTTCCTTAGTATTTCTACTAACAGCAAACTTCTTCTGTAAAGGTCCAGACAGGAGATATTCGAAGCTTTGTGAATCATATGATCTCTGTTGCAACTGGTCAGCTCTGCTGCTGGAGCTTGAAAGACATAGGGAATATGTCACAGAATGGATACAGTTTAGTTCCAATAAAACTTCATTTATAAAAATAGGCAAGGAGGCTTGGCCTATGGGTTGTAGTTTGTCAATGCCTGATTTGATGGAAGGAGTACAGCACAGTAAGAACAATCAGGGTTGGAATCCCATATTTAACAATTTCCTAGTTATAGCACAAATCCCTTAACTTCTCTGTACCTTAACTACCTCATCTATGAAATAGGCATAAGATCACCTACCTTGCAGGACTGTCATGATTATCTAGTATGCAATACAGTGCCTGTCACAGGTAGGTACTCAACAAAATTATTTTAAAGGTGTATTTTAGAAAGAGATGGAGGGGGAGATGGAAGGAAAATCTCAAGCACACTCCCTGCTGAGTGCAGAGCCCAACTTGGGGCTCAATCCCACAGTAGTCAATAAATTTTATCTCCCTTCCTCTATCAGGATCTGTAAGCCATTGATAAAGATTCAGTTGTTGCCTTTAAAGAACTCAATTTTCATTCTTTTTAACAGTGAAACCTTAAGAAAAATGTCACCAACTCTATGTTCTATATCAGGAATAATATATAACTGGTAGTCTAGACTTTATCATTTACCAGGTGTCTAACTGTTGGCAAGTTTAAGAATGATGATTTTTCAACTATCTTCTGAACAAAAGGTTAATTCCATTTTCATTATATATGAATACAATATGGATAGATAGATAGATAGATAGATAGATAGAAAGATATATTGGTCAGGGCCAATTATTAATAAAGGTCTTGCCTATGTAACTGCACTTACAAATACTAAATGAAAAGGATACACAATTGAGTACAAAGCCAGGAAACAGAATTTCACATTGGAAGTTACTACAAACACGTATGCACACATATATACCCCATCCTTGGCAAGAAGCAAGAGGTACCTTAAAAGGTAGCTAAAAATGAAGTCTAGTTTAAAAGCTTTGGGTTTAGTTTGCCTAACTGCATATTAAGTCAAAGTCAAATGTGGTTTTATCCTTGGTGGCTTCCCAGAAGTTCATGAATACCTCCACTTTACAGGAAAACTTATGAGTATTATACAGCAGCACTATGAAAATGATCTGAGCTGAGAAAAATCTTTTAACAAAGAAAGCAACTTCTCAGTAGTCAGCATTTCTGAATTAAAAACTCACTTTGGTGTTACTATAATATCTTAATATGGCAGCATTCAAAATAGAATGGCTACACAAACACAAAATTATTATCATGATAGTACTATAAAACTTAATGTGGCAATTTGGCTGCCTGAGGTTTCTCAATATGGTTTCCATCCATATAGCTTTCAGTGCAGAAAAGGATGCTGCCTTCAGAAAAGGCAGAAATGAACATCGCTGCCAAGGGCACTACTTGACTGCCTCTCTTTGCCAAACTAGCAAATGAACACTGAAAATAGCATGAGATCTGTAAGTAGAAAATTGTCCAAACTTGGGATATCTACTCTATTAAAGCATTACTCTTACTTTTCTATTTCCTATTAAAACATAATTGACTGTAATGATTACAGAACTCAGAATTCTCCACACAAGTACATTTTTCAGATAGCTGAAATTTTTCTTAGTCAATATTCAGCTTTCAACATGACTTTCCAACTACTTAAAATGTTCAGGTTATACTCTAACTTCCCCTTCACAACTACTTTTCATACTCTGAATTCAGAATTTCATATAGTGCTGAAAAATTAACATTTCAGTCTCTAATGCTATAGTGCTGTCAGCAAATAGCTTAATTTCAGTTAACTCTGGCATCTCTGATTATTCAGCAGTGTGAGAGACAAAGGTTGCTTTAGAAATGTGAAAATGACAAACCCATCCCCATGAAAGTTGGCTCACTGATCCTCTGGTGCTTTTTGCTATATTGGCTAAAAAAGAGTGGGGGCCAGGAGTAGGCATGGAAAGGGAGGAAGAAGAATACCTTTTTTGAAAAATTTAAAAATTTTAACTGAGGTATAATTGACACACAATATTATTTTAATTTCAGGTATATGACAGTGATTTCACAATTCTTTTTTTTTTTTAAGATTTTATTTATTTATTTGACAGAGAAAGATCACAAGTAGGCAGAGAGGCAGGCAGAGAGAGAGGGGAAAGCAGGCTCCCTGATGAGCAGAGAGCCCAATGCGGGGCTCAATCCCAGGACCCTGAGATCATGACCTGAGCCGAAGGCAGAGGCTTAATCCACTGAGCCACCCAGGTGCCCCAGTGATTTCACAATTCTAAACATTAAGCTTGCTCATAGTAAGTGTAGTTACCATCTGGCACCATACAAGTTATTACCATATTAATGACTATATTCCCTATGCTGTGCTTTTCATTGCTATGATTTACTTATTTTATAACTAGGAGTTTGTACCTCTTAATACTCCACTTTTAATACTCCGCCTATCCTTCCCACTCCCTCCCCTCTGGCAACCACCACTTTATTCTCTGTATTAAAGATCCATTCCTGTTTTTTGTTTTTTAGATTACACATTATAAGTGAAATCATAAGGTATCTGTCTTTCACTTCGCATAATATCCTCTAGGTCCATCCATGTTGTTGCAAATGGCAAGATTTCATTCTTTTTTATGGCTAAGTAATATTTGTGTGTCTGTGTGTGTGTGAAAGAGAGAGAGAGGGAGAGGGTGAAAGAGAGATTACATCCTCTTTATCCATTTGTCTACAATGCACACTTAAGTTGTTTCCATATCTATTGCCTATTGTAAATAATGCTGCAATAAACACAGGGGTGCTTATATCTTTTTTAATTAGTGTTTTTGTTTTCTTTGGGTAAATACCCAGTAGTGAAATTACTGGATCACATAGTACCTCTATTTTTAATTTTTTGAGGAACCTCCAAACTGTTTTATACAGTGGTTGCATTAATTTACATTCCCACCAGTGTATGAAGGTTCCTTTTCATCCACATCTTTGACAACACTTGCTATTCTTGTTTTTTTTCTTTGTTTGTTTGAGATATCTTTTTTGTTCTTTCCTGCAGGCTAGAGGATGAAGGGCCCAAAAATATTCCAAAAGGTCAGCTTTGGATAGCCTAAAAATTTGTGGCACTGTCGCCCACAAATGAGAGGAAAAAAGGTTACATCAGCCCCCAGGACTGGAGCAAAGCTTTAGATAAATCTAGAGTGGGAAAATGGGGTCGACGGAGGGGGTGGCCTTCCAAGAGTTTCTTTAACCTACTGCTGCTGCAGCAACAAAATCCTCTGGCATTCCTGGATATAGCCCTAACCCAATACAAACACACATACAACACACACACACACACACACACACACACACTCCTGTAATGGTAACTATGTAAATGTTAAATTTACTTCTAGAGAAAAGGTAAATTTTTATAAAATACCTCTGTATTTTGTGGGTATTATATCTGGATGTATGATAACACTGAGGTATATGTTATGTTATGTGCTTGTAATTTCACATATGTTAGAGAGATCATCCCAACTGGGAAAAGCTGTGAAGAAAAAATGGTAATAGAACAAAATTTCCTTGCTTTTTTGCTGCTGCTGAGCAGATCAAATTTAAACTCCTTGAATATTAGGAACAGACTAAATCTCCATAACTAATGATTTTGCCTATTGGAAGCTCTGCAGAAAAGAAGACAACATAAAAGGAGAAGAAATCTCTAGATGTAGGTACAATTTTAGAGTTCTAAAAAGCAGTTTTTACTTGCTAGTGAGCTCTTATGAAATGAAATTTCTGATCCTTAGAGGCTGTTGATTTTTCGGACTGATGTACCTATTTTTGAGTGGGTCAATTTGGACTTTAAGCTTGATAAGATAAAAAGGCTAAGAAGAAAGCTTTGCTTGTTGCTTGGATTTGGAGCATAGCTGTTGGGCCTTGTAGAGTTCTTCCCTTTGGAGAAGACTAGCTACTAGCTTTTTCTGGAATTCTGAATTCACAGGCCCTACTGCCTGAGCCTGACCTTAGTAAAACCTTAGGCTGTCTGATATGGGCTGTTTTAGCTTCAGCACAAGCTGCACCAAACTATAGCAAGCAGAGGCTCAATGAACAGAACTCAGACTCTGGGAGTGCTGCAGATTTAGGACAACCCTCTGTGGGGCCCTAAACTATGAAAATATCAATGGATGCGAGCTGGATTGTCTGGGTCACATCCACATGCCCACAATAAGCGTCTTATTCTCTGATGGGACCATCTAAAATTAGGCTACTAATCGGCTCTATATTCCTGACGCAGAAGCTAATTGCATTCCTAACTTGTGGTTCCTGCCAAAAGCTGCAAGTTGGAGGAGGGCACGTCACAAGGAGTGTGACCCCACCACTCAGTACTAACAGAATGGATTCTGGACTTCCTCTGGGGGATGGCCCACTGTTGCTGACTTGGTTCAGGCCTCCAAATTAGTTATAACAATGAACTAACCGTCTGACTAAATCCATCACCTTTCTCCTGGCAGACATGCCTCAGTGAGGCATTCTGATTATTAAATACAGCTCCCGAAAAAGGGCTTGATCTTTTCTAGGCTGCTCACTAGTTAATGAGCCAGGACAAAAGAGAAGGAAAGTTATATTATTCCATTTAGAAAATTTTTGAAAAGTCAGGATTTAATCCTGACCAATTCCTAAACATAATATGTCTTTCTGGTCAAATTATATAAAAATACTTTTTTTCTTTTTCTTTTTTTAAAGATTTTATTTATTTGACAGAGAGATCACAAGTAGGCAGAGAGGCAGGCAGAGAGAGAGGAGGAAGCAGGCTCTTGCTGAGCAGAGAGTCCAAGCCCAATTCGGGGCTCGATCCCAGGACCCTGGGATCATGACCTGAGCTGAAGGCAGAGGCTTTAACCCACTGAGCCACCCAGGCATCCCTATAAAATGCTTTTGTCCTTCTTATAGCCAATCCTTGTGGATAAAAGACTGGGTGAGAAGAGGGAATGACTGAAAAATGTGAAGTTAAGATCATTAAATGAGACACACTGGTTTTGTAACAAAAGAGACACAACAAAAATCTGGGACCTGGGGAGGCATGGGAAAGAGCAGAGTATCAATGATCTATGTCTCTCGGAACTATGCTGGAGGTGTTCTCCTCTTTGTGAAGGAGGCTGCCTTTCCAAAAGGCTGTGAGCATTCTGATTTCAAACTGACTGCTGAGCCATGATCACACCTGACAGTCCCGACAAGAAAGCAAAGGGTACCCTACTTCCTGTACTTTTCATGGAGAACATCTTTAGATGTGGTCCGTACTTGTCAGGCCGATAAGCTGATGTCATGGTCAAGCAAATCTGCTTGGAACTGTTTGCCTTCAGGCAGGCCTGAGACCAAATAATGGACTGAATTAACTGGACTAGATGGGGACCTGTAGGGAGAAAGGCCAGAGAGTAGGCGTTCACATTAAGGGTCCTGTACTGCCTAAAAATGTCCTGCTGGAACTATCCTAACAACTGTGAATTCTTTGTTTCTAGGGGTATTACATATGGCCTCTAGAATTGTACTTCTTTCCGTGTATGCTGACTATTGAGGACACCGCTTCAGCACTAAAAGGCATTTAGGTCACTTCAACTTATCACTCAGATTTGTGTTGTGTCTTAATTAATGCCTTGGGCTAGGTAAAAAAGAAACTTAAATACAAAAACTTAAGAAGAAGCCCCCTAGCTTTCTAAGACAGATTTTCTGGTTAATTAAATTTACCAATTAGAGGTTCGGCCTAAATTCTGAACATCTTAAAAGCACAGGTATCGAGATGCCTTGGCCAAGTGCCAAGCGAATGGACTGTGTAGAAAAAGTTAACACAGCAGGCTTGAGACCACAATTCTTAGAAAGGCCTGCTTGCAAGGAATAGCTCTTAGCAGGTATCTTGAAACTTAGATTTAATGAGCCTTCACACCATTCCTTAACCAATAGGAGTGGTTCAGTGTGCTAAATTGTTTCTACAAACACTGCAGTATATGCTTCACACTTACTTTTCTTCTAAGAGTCTGGAAATTTGGTATGTGCTAGGTCAACAATGTGACCAGTCTTCAGTAAAACCTTGGGCACTGAGTCTCTAGTGAACTTTCTTAGTAGACAACATTTCATCCATGTCACAATTTGATCCTGGAGAATTAGGTGCATCCTGTTTGACTCCATAAAGAGAGGACTCTTGGAAGTTTGCCCCATGCCTCTTTCTCTTTGCTGATTTTGCTTTGAATCTTTTTGCTATAGAAAGTCTTAGCTGTGAGTACAACTTAGTCTTGTGAGTCCCCTAGCATATCACCAAACCTATATGCTAATTATGCTGTCTTAGAGACCCCTGACACACTTATCTTATATTAAGAAAGCTTTTAAAATGTTTCACATTTGAAAATCAATTAATGTAATCCATCACAGAAAGACGAAAAAAGAAAAATCACATGATACCAATAAATGCAGAAAAGGCATATGACAAAACCTAACACTCATTCATGATTAAAAACTCTTAATTAACTAGGAATAGAGGGGAACTATCTCAGCTCGATAAAGAACATCTACAAAAACCTACAACTAAAATCATACTTAATGGTGAGATACTTGAAACTTTTCCACTAAGAACAGGTACTTTTTAATATCACACTGGAGGTTCTACCTAATGTGAACAAGACAAGATAAGGAAATCAACAGTATATAGATTGTGAAGAAAGAAATAAAATTATCTTTACTGATAGATGATATGATCATTAATGCAGAAAATCCAAAAAATGGACAAAAAACTACTGGAACTATTGGACAATAAGCAATTATAGCAACGTTGCAGAATACAAGGTTACTATACAAAAGTCAACTGCTGGAGTCCTGGGGGGCTCAGCTGATTGAGCATCCAACTCTTGATTTCAGCTGAGATCATGATCTCAGGGTCACGAGACTAAGCCCTGTATTGAGTTTCATGCTGATTGTGGAGCCTGTTTAAGATTCTCTCTCTCCTGGGACGCCTGGGTGGCTCAGTTGGTTAAGCGGCTGCCTTCGGCTCAGGTCATGATCCCAGCGTCCTGGGATCGAGTCCCACATCGGGATCCTTGCTCGGCAGGGAGCCTGCTCCTCCCTCTGCCTCTGCCTGCCTCTTGGTCTGCCTGTGCTCGCGCGCGCTCTCTCTCTCTAACTAATAAATTAAAAAAAAAAAAAAAAAGATTCTCTCTCTCCCTCTCCCGTGTGTGTGTGTGTGTGTGTGTGTGCAATTTCTCTCTCAAAAGTAATAAAAAAGCCAATTACTTTCTTATATACCAGCAACGAACAAGTAAAATTTGAAATAAAAAATACTATTTATATAACCATCCAAAAATATGAAATATTTAGATATAAGTCTAACAAAATATATGTAAGATCTACATGAGGAAAATTACAAAACTCTGATAAATGAAATCAAAGAAAAAATGAAAAATGATAAGATATTTCATATTCATGGATAGGAAGACTCAATATTGTCAAGATGTCAGTTCTTCCCAACTTGACCTATAAGATTCAATTCAGTCCCAATCAAAATTCCAACAAGTTATTCTGTGGATGTTGACAAAATGATTCTCAAGTTTATATGGAGAGGCAAAATACCAGAGAAGACCACAATACTGAAGGAGAAGAAAAGTTGGAGGACTGATGCTACCCAACTTCAAGATTTACTATGAATCTACAGTAATCAAAACAGTGTGGTATTGGTGAAAGAGACAAATAGATCAATAAAACAGAAAAGAACTACAAAAGACCCACACAAGTATAGTCAAATGATCTTTGACAAAGACAACACAATGGAGCAAAGCCAGTCTCTTCCATTTTCCATAGGCAAAAAAAATGAATCTAGACAAAGACCTTATACCCTTCACAAAAATTAACCCAAAATGGATCATCGGCTTTTAAATGTAAAACCCAAAATTATAAAACTCCCAGAAGTTAACATAGGAGAAAACCTAGATGAACTCAGGTATAGTGATGATTTTTAATTTTTTTAAATTAATTTTTTAAAAATGATTTTATTTATTTATAGGAGAGGGGGTGGGAGGAAAAGAGAGAGCCCGTGCAAGAGCACAAGCATGAGCAGTGGGGAGGGGCAGAAGGAGAGGGAAAGGGAAAAGAAGCAGACACCCCACTGAGCGCAGAGTTGGATGCTGGGCTAGATGCCAGGATGTTGAGATAATGACCTGAGACAAAGTAAGACGCTTAACTGACTGAGCTACGAAGGAGTCCCACAATGATGATTTTTTTAGACAGGACCCCAAAGGTATAATCTATGAAAGAAATAATGGATAAGCTAGACTTTATTAAAATAAAAACCTTCTCCTCTGTGAAAGACAAAGTCCAGAGAACGAGAAGACAAGCGACAGCATAGGAGAAAATATTTGCAAAAGACTTATCTAATAAAGGACTGTTATCCAAAACATACAAAGAACTCTCTTAAAATTCAACCAAAAAAAGTTCTGATTTAAAAAAATGCTAGAGGGACGCCTGGGTGGCTCAGTTGGTTAAGCAGTTGCCTTTGGCTCAGGTCATGATCCCAGCGTCCTGGGATCAAGTTCCACATCGGGCTCCATGCTCGGCAGGGAGCCTGCTTCTCCCTCTGCCTCTGCCTACCACTCTGTCTGCCTGTGCTCTCTCTCTCTCTCTAACAAATAAATAAATAAAATCTTTAAAAAAAAAATGACTAGAGGCTTAAGAGCCACCTCATCAAAAAAGATATATAGATGGCAGATAAATACATTAGAAGATAACCCAAATTGTACGTTATGAGAGAAATGCAAATTAAAATAACGCTGAGGTACCACTATGTATCTATCAGAATGGCCAAAATCTGGAACACTGACAATATGCTGGCAAGGATATGCAACAACACAGATTTCATTCATTGCTGGTAGGAATGCAAAATGATACCGTCATTCTGCAAGAGAGTTTGGTGGTTTCTTACAAAACTAAACATACACTTACAATATGATCTAGTTATCACAATCCTTGGTGTCTACCCCAAGGATTTGAAAACTTATGCCCACACAAAAACCTGTACAATGTTCATAGCAGCTTTACTCATAATCACCAAAACCAAGGAGCAAACAAGATGTCCTTCCAACAGATGAAT